>CAUYQV010163811.1:0-21879 GCA_963574575.1 Galagoides demidoff
TGTTCCAGCTCCATCCATGTAAACATGTAAGAGGTAAAGTCTCCATCTTTCTTTAGGGCTGCATAATATTCCATGGTGTACCTATACCACAATTTATTGATCCATTCATGGGTTGGTGGGCACTTGGGCTTCTTCCATGACTTAGCAATTATTAATTGGGCCGCAATAAACATTCTGGTACAAATATATTTGTTATAATGTGATTTTTGGTCTTCCAGATATATATCTACTAGAGGAATTATAGGATCAAATGGCAGGTCCGTTTTTAGATCTCTAAGTGTTCTCCAAACATCTTTCCAAAAGGAATGTATTAGTTTGCATTCCCACCAGCAGTGTAGGAGTGTTCCCTTTTCTCCACATTCACGCCAGCATCTCTGGTTTGGAGATTTTTGTGATGTGGTCTAATCTTACTGGAGTTAAATGATATCTCAAAGTAGTTTTTATTTGCATTTCTCTGATGATTAAGGATGATGAGCATTTTTTCATGTGTCTATAGGCGATGCACCTATCTTCTTCAGAGAAGTTTCTCTTCAAGTCCCTTGCCCACCCTGAGATAGGATCACTTGTTTTTTTTCTTGATAATACATTTGAGTTTTCTATGGATTCTGGTTATTAAACCTCTGTCAGAGACATAACCTGCAAATATCTTCTCCCATTCTGAGGGCTGTCTGCTTGCTTTACTTACTGTGTTCTTGGCTGTGCAAAAGCTTTTTAGTTTGATCAGATCCCAGTAGTGTATTTTTGATGCTGCTTCAATTGCCTGGGGGGGTCCTCCTCATAACCGGACTATCTAGTGAGCCTAAGAAACACCCGGCCCTCAGGGGATCATAGCTGAGATATTTTGTCCATTTTTTAATGGAGTCATTTGGTTTTTCACTTGCTCATTTGCCTGAGTTCTTTTTCAAGTCTGGATATTGGCCCGTTATCAGTTGTACAGTTAGTGAATATTTTCTCCCATTCTGTAGCTTGTCTATTTACTGTGTTGCTTATTTCCTTTAGTGGGCAGAAGCTTTTTAATTTAATCAAATGTCATTTATTTATGTTTGTTGTTGCTGTGATTGCCTTGGGAATCTCAGTCATAATTTTTTGCCTAAGTCATTATCTACATAACCATAATTGTAAGTATGGATTCTTTTTTGAGACATACTCTCACCCTGTTACTCCAGGCTAGAGTGCTGTGGCATCACCCTAGCTCACTGCAACCCCAAACTCCTGGGCTCAAGTGATCCCTCTGCCTCAGCCTCCCTAGTAACTGAGACTACAGACACCTGCCACAACACCCAGCTAATTTTTCTATTTCACTCAGGCTGTTCTTGAGCTCCTAAGCTCAAGTGATCATCCCTTCTCAGCCTCCAAGAGTGCTGAGATTACAGGCATGAGTCGCTGTGCCTGGCCTGTAAATATTGAATATTAATTTAACCAAAATATTCAATACCCTTATTGGGAGGTTGGGAAATGGACGTAGTTTTGTAGTGGAGAATCTGTACCAAGGAACGAAGGCTTCTTCTTCCACAATGGCAAGTTAAAGGAGAATATCCAAATCTGTCTTTGATTAAGAAATGGAGGTACCAGAAGAATCAGATGAAAGAATGAATATGGTCCCCTCTGGAGAGCAAGATTCAAGAGTTTAAAGGAAAGGCTAGAATATTTCCTTGAACTGTAAGCTTTGGAGGAGTGTATATGTGTATTGTACCTCAATAACATTTAATTTTATTTAAAAGTTAAATTAAGAATCTCCTTCATTTAGAGCAGGGTCTATAACCCAAATTGGAGCTGCACCTAACAGTGACCACATAGAAGTGAGGTTTGCGTCTCCTTCCCCTTTCTTGCATGTACAGTTAGTATAGGGTGACCAGACATCCCGCTTTTGGCCGGACAGTCCCACTTTTAAACAATTTGTCCCGTGACCCGCGTTTTAAAAAAGTTCCGATTTTTGGAAAGAATGCACAAAGGGGCAGGAGAACAGGAAGGGAAAATACGGTTTTCTGCTATCATGTGGCTATTTTGCCAGAATATGAGTTTCATATTATTTTTGTTAATTGTATAATGTTAAACTGTAATAATAACAAATAATTGTTGAGAAGTGATTATCAAGAACTACTTATCAAAGTTTGCATTGTTGTCAGGCCCTGCCCTGCCCCCACCTCGCTCCCCCGCCATGTTGTCCCACTTTACCAATGTGAAAATCTAGTCACCCTAGGTTAGTACCATCCCCAGCATTCTAAATTGTATATAAAATCAGCACATTGTGCCCCATAAAGGTATTAATGTATCTATCCATGATCCGTGTGTTTATGGATTAATAAAAAAAGAAAAGAAAAGAAAATGGGGATATATTGGCAAGTTAAAAATATATATATTATATCTGTCAGGTATACTCAGCCTGGAAATCCCAACACATCAAAATACTAATGTATCAAATCCACCTTTCCCACTACCTGAGAAATATAAACCAAACAGCAGGTATGTTATGGAAAAATATAAAATCCAAGACTGTGACTCCTCATGTTACCAGCCATTCACAGAAAAGCAGAAAACAGAGATGCTAGAGATGATTAAGTCATCGTGCTTCCTGCTGTCTTCACTCTCCAGTGGGTTACGTAGCCAGGCTTGTTTTGAATGACTCAAGAAAGGGAGTGGGAGTCAGTCTGCTCCGCTACCCAGGGAAATCTATCCTGTGCTTACACCAGACACCTGCTGTGATCCTATCTCACAGATGCACCAGATGGACTGAGGGCCCAGATGACTCTGGGGGGAGAAAGGAAGACAAGAGAAACAGAAGTTTCTGAACAAGTATCCACAGACACCAGCACGCCGTGGAATTTCCCAGGAATACAAGACTTGAAATCACATAAGGAAAATATTTTTTTTTCCCGGTCTAAATTCTGTACCATTTCATCTACACTGAACATGGTCAGGACACAATGGAGAGTTAAGGCAAGGTGAGTAAGACCCTCAAATCCAAAATAATTGTGGAGGGTATAGAACAAGATGGGAAATGATCCAAACCACAGTAATCACAGAAAATATTTTTATTCTGTTCGCCCACGTACTGAGCTGCCAGGCAGAACGCTGTGTCCTAAATCATCATTTTTTTTTTCTAAATTCTGCTCCTGTCCCAGAAAGATCCTGCCCACAAGACGCACTTCCTTGTGCCCTTTTAGTGGCAGAGACATAATGAAGATAAATTTGTCTTTTTTACTTTCCTTTCACCAACTTGAGACCTTGGCACATTTTTAAATTCATTTATTGGGTTTCGTCTTAGGCTCTTATAAGAATAAGATCATCACAGAAACTCCCACTATTACCACTATTAATGACAGGTAACATTTTTGAGTATTTACTGAGTTCTAGGCATTCGACTTAAATTAGTTCCATTAATTCTGCCAATGATTAATTCATGCTTTGATTTCCTAATGTATAAAAAACAAGGCTGGTTACAGATAGACAGTAGCTCCAACTCAAGCAATTGATATATAAAAAAACAAAGTCGTTTTTTCTTCTAAAGGTCAAAAAAAGCAAGTTTGTTGTGAAGACTAAGACTATTGTATGCTAACTCAAACAGCTTGGCTGTACAAGAGGGTACTTGGAAAATTACATTTCTGATGGTCTCTGAGTTATCAACTGGCAAATGAGGTCTAGAAATGTAGAAAAGGAGAGCTTTGTTCCTGCGCATCACATATGACCCACACTCGGGGATGGAAATGAATGCTGAAATGTATTACTATTAGTCCTATGTCCCAGAAGGTCAATCAGGGGCATCAGGACACTCAGCTGCACAGCAGTACATAGCTGATGGTCTTTCAGGATGAAGATTGTTGCATCCGTCTTTTGCCCTATTAAAGCTACAGTTACAGCTGTGGTACAGGGAGTCTGGTGTTGGATGACTTGAAATTGTCTCAATGTTGCTTATCTCAGAGGCCAGTATATGCTTTACAGCAGTGCCTGGCATATGGAAAATGTTCCTTAAGTATTAGTGTTACCACAGGTGAGGCAATCCAAAGGCCACTAGCCCTTATCTCTCTGTAGAACTTTAAATGCATACCAGGTCAGTTAAGTTGGCAAACATCCTTGAAAAGGTGCACACCTCACTGCTAAATTTCCCTGAGGTCACCTTGGCAGCCCTCCCCTGGGGAAGCTGTGCATCCAGGCCAGCCCCTAGTCCACCCTTCAAAGCACTTTTTCTAGGATGAGTTCACGAACTTAATTAGCTAACCTCTCACACTATAGAAAAATCAGGTACATGTTTTTTTACATCTCTTCTGGGAAATAAAGAATTTTTCTAAAAATAAAAGTTTTTTCCGGAATAATAATTACCTTCAACAACACCTTTCCACTCATAACTCCCAGATTTTATACAGTTCCACGATGTCCCTCTAATTCCAACGTAATCAACATGGATTATATTTCTCTATTCTACGTATGTATGGATGCTCAGATACAATTGTCTAATTTATCCAACTCAGAATTGACATAGGCAGTGGGACTCACCGTTCCTACTGGATGCTTGATCCATGTTTTGATTCACTTCCCTTTCTCTCCTCTTTTTCTTCCCTCTCTCCATCGCCAGCTGCTCCCTAGCTACTACCACTTTTCATCTGTTCTTTAAATAGCCAAACTTCATTCCTGCTCTGAAACTTCTGACCCAGCTGCTCTTCCCACCTTGAATGCTCTTCTACCAGATCCTCACTCACCATGGCTGACACTGTCTTGTCGGAATAAACTTACATATCTTTATAAAAGACACTTCCTTGGCTGTCTAATCAGAAGTAGACACACATTACTCCTTGTCACAAAAACCAGTTTTAACTTTCTGGATAGCACTTACTATCTAATTTTATGCATAAATGTTTACTTATCTATTTACTGACCTTCTCCCCCACCAACACACACATAAACAAACACACACTGGGAAATTTAAACTCTGTGAAAGCAAAGATTCCTCTTGTCTTGATTCCTGTTATACCTTCAAAGTCCATACTACTGCTTGCTCTGTACTGATTTCTCAATAAATATTTGTATTTTTCTGTCAGGACAATTTATTTGAAGATCCCCTTAAATACCAACATCAGCGAAGATAAATAACATTGATCCTAATGTGTTTGCAAAGTTCAGATTACAATTGTAAAGAATGTTCAATAGATGTATGGATAGTAAAGGTGTCTCTATTATGTACATACCTAAAGTAAGTACATAATGATAGTATAAATGTTCAGTGTGCATAATTTTTTTGTTAGATACTTTTTAGGGCTTGGAACCCATAGCACAGTGGTTACAGTGCCAGCCACATGCACTGAGGGTGGCGGGTTCGAACCTGGCCTGGACCAGCTAAACAACGATGACAACTATAACAACAAAATAGCTGGGTGTTGTGTGAGGCAACTGTAGTCCCAGTTACTTGGGAGGCTGAGGCAAGAGAATCACTTAAGCCCAGGAGTTGGGGGTTGCTGTGAGCTGTGACACCACAACACTCTACCGAGGGTGACATAGAGAGACTCTGTCTCAAAAAACAAACAAATGGATGCTTTTTAGCATAAGATTCAATTTAATCCATGAGTTATATAGACTCTCCATAGGCATGTCAGTGGACAAATCAATAAATACAGAGCATATTGTGTTTGCATATTCTATCATTTCTACATTTCTTCTGACAATGTCTGGGTTTGCCCAGCCGTCTCCAGAGTGGCTGGCAAGCAAGGGGAATCTGTTAGGACGGTATTAGTGAGGCTGGATTCAGTTGCAAATTGTTTTCTCTCCTTGCAGATGTGAATTAGCTGAGGTGTGAAGTCATCGTCATACTTTGGCACATTATTGTGGTGCTTGGATGGAGGATTTCTAAAAAAAATAAGCAAAGAATTAAGCTGTGGGAGAGCTCACAGTGCAGCTGGAAATAGCAGTCTCTGATGAGCGAGCTGGGCCAACAACCAAAATTAAATAAGGCTCTGAAAAGCAAACCTACCATTCCACTGTTTGCTCTGACATCCCTTTGCTAAGGTCAGGAGCTGGGACAGACTCAAGTCTTTTGAGTACTGTCCTTTAAGACTGACATGGAGCCAAATTTAAAACCAGACGCCCGCTTGGAAAGGAAATTAAGAGGCAGCCTGAAATATGTGATGTGAGAATATTATTTATTTGATCACATATAACTGAAACTACAACATTTCAGTCTCAAAACTGTATTGAATAATCAGGAGTCATGCTATGAATAGATCCCAATGTAATTAAGTGAACTTTTGTGTATTAATACAAGATAAATGATTATGTTGTAGAAGGGCATACAGAAATGGAGACTTAATAAGCTAGAAACAAAAAATAGTTTTGACTGATAATGTTTACTAGATTTTTATAGAAGTATTTTTTTTAATGGATCTCAGAATGAAGATCATTCCACAAAGGAGATACTCTCTTGCTTTCTGTGGGATGGATATCTTTCTTCAACCAAGGACTTTGATAATTTTATTTTAAAACAACCACCAAGAGGTACAAAGAGCATGGAATCCACTTCACTGAAACAAAAGTCACACACTCATGATCCATGACATCAAAAGTAATAAGCACGGAAAATATAATATATGTGATTTTTTAAAAGAATATCCCAGAGAAGGCCTTTTCACATTTTAGTTGTATACATGGTAAGACTGTGAGCACGTCTGAGTTTTACTTACAAAGGTAGGAAAAGCCTTCTTGGTACTAACATAATTTTGAAATTTGGTGAATAGCATTTTTTTAAGCTATAAAACTTATGATAATGACAGAGAATAATTACTTTTCATTAAAACTCACTTTACCCTTTCTTATAGACAAAAATATGTTCTTTTTTCTGAAGTAACCACCACCATTTTCCTGGAACTTTGCTTCAACCTTTCCTCGTAATATGGGCCAAATGATTCATCTACAGTGTCCTTCCTGGAAGTAGGGAAAAATTGAAATTCTTCCATTTTTCCCACTGATTCTGGGGGTAGAGGAGAGAGAGAGTGAGAAGGTTGACTCAGCAACTATGGACTCATGATTCCCTGTACACCTAAGACACTGGGCTATATCAGCTCTACACCAAGGTTATGCTCAGGGCCACAGGCTCGATCAGAACACTCTTCATTCCCTCCAGACATTTCTGCTCTCTGGAATGTACATTCTATAACTTCAGGTACTGCATCACTTTGAACCAAAATATAAATGGACAAAAGTGAGCCAAGTACGAGTGACAAAATTAAGAGAGCTCAGAAAAGTTCTGCAATCACTATAATGTATGAAAAACATGAAAATGTGTTTCTACACCTGAAAATTAGTGGGGAAGCAAGACTTGGGGTTATTGTAGGGCATTTCTCGAATCCTTAATACTTTAAAGTTATTGCATTTTGACCAAAAGTTTAAATATAAGTGAAACCTAAAAATGTATTAAATAACTCCTTTCCACTTATTTGCTCAGAATAGCATTTACATTATTATGTTTAAAGCTTATTAAATGCAAAACACATGGCATTGTACTATCTATAGACATGTATAGTTTCTTCAGAAACATAAAGTTCACAATAATTCTTTTTTTTGCATTTCTTTTTGTCTGTGGTCAGGTTTGAACCCACCACCTCCCGTATATGAGGCCAGCTCCCTACACCTTTGAGCCACAGGTGCCAGCCAAGTTCATGGTAACTCTTTGTCACAGAATTCATTTCTGAACTGAAAGTAGCATCCAGGATGACTATTGGAGAAGTCCAGGGTGAGTAAACAAATGTGTTCCTGTTGTCCAGAAACACCTGCAAATGTTCTCAAACGCCCTGATCCTACTTCTCAGACTTTTTTCCTCTTTCTGAGTTAAGAATTCCTATGACCTGGTTAAGCAAATACTCCATGGAAGGAGAGCCCGTATTTCATGATGAAATGCAAGGGAAAATAACACACACCTTGTCTTTCTATGACTAATGCAAAATCTAATCATTCGTTCCTCTCCATGGCCCACACTGGATTTAAACAGCCATTGTTTGTCTGCCAGGTGAAAAAAAAAAAAAAAAAACTTAATGTCCCTCTTGAGAAGAAATTAACTGCTAACGCAGACAGACTGAGGTAAAATGGAGTCTGTCTTCTGTCGTCAATGCAGCCATTTTTCTCTTTTAATTTCACTCTTTCCGTTCAAGCAGAATGAAAACTTGGATCTTTGCCTTGAGCAAATTTCACTTCCAAGGCTTCAATTCTGGGGCCCTGTTTAATTGCAGAGGTAAGCTGTCCTTGTAACAACTCTAAAAATCAGTCAAGTCCAATGCTTACAAGATTAGCAAGGAGGCAAGGCAGTGGTCCACGCCCTGAGTCTCACATTGCTCATGTGGGAACCCTGTGCCTATTTTACTTATTCAAAAAAACGTTGCTGGATTAACTGATGCTGCAAAGTTAACATGACCCAGACAGCCCAATGGTGGCAAAGCAAAAAAGACTCAGGTGTGTGACTTGCCTTTCCCCAGTCTCCATGGCTATGGCTTTTTATCCTGGGACTGGGATTTCAAGTAGGAGAGTGGTGAGGGGGAGGTGTTCCTACTGTAGGCTTAACCAATCAACCAGAAAGATTCTTCTTCTCCCCAGATGGTTCATCTCTTCCATAAAGTATAACCAGAAAGTAAAAAGAAACTTGATATACTTGCCAGGATTCTCCAGAGAAAGAGAACCAAGAAGATGTGTGTACCTATAAAGACATCAATTATAAGGGATTAGCTCCCCTGATTGTGGAGGCTGTCAAGCCCCAGGACCTGCAGGATAAATTGGCAAGTTGGAGAGCCAGGAGAGTAGATGGTATAGTTTCCACCCAACTCTGAAGGGCTGAGAACCAGAAGAACCCAAAAGCAGGAAAAAGTAGATGTCCCATGTTGAAGGCCAGCAGATGAAAAGAATTCTCTTATACTCAGAGGATAGTCACCTTCTGTTCAGATCTCCAGCTGATAGAATGAGGCCTGTTATGAAGGGAAGTCTGCTTTACTTTAACTTTAAAATGTTAATTCCATCCAAATACACTCCACAGAAACATTGAGAATAATGTTTGACCTAATATATGGGCAACCCGTAGCCCAATCAAGGGGGGACACATAAAACTAATATAAGGCTAGGCTCAGATTATATCTTTAATAAGAATCAACTCATTTGGATTATAAAGCTAAAAATACAAATGCCAAATTATAAAACTTCTAGAAGAAACATAAACTATCCAGATGATCTGGGGTTTGGTGATGATTATATTAATATAACACCAAAAGTATGATCCATAAGAGAAAATATTGATAAATTCAACTGTATTAAAAACTTCTGATTACCCAAAGATACTGTTAAATGAATAGAAAGACAAGTGACACACTGGAGAAAGTAATTAAAATCTAATAAAGGTCTTATATATGAAATATACAAAGTACTCTTGAAATTCAAAAATTAAAAAAAAACTCACTTAGAAAATGGTCAAAATATCTAACATGTTTTGTTTTGCTTTTTTCAGAGGAGGTGGAGGTTCTGGACTGATTTTAAAGTTCATTGAGGAAAGGCACAGTTTTAGAACAAAAACAAAGTGTAGATTTAACATTTAAAAAAGAGAGACCTAACAGACATCTCACCAAAGAAGATACACACAAGAAAAAAATAAGAAGATGTTCAACATTATTAGTCATTAGAGAATTCCAGAATTCTAAATTTAAAAAGCCATGAGAAACCACCACAAACCTATTGGAATAACAAAAATTCAAAAATCTGACAATACTATGTGCTGGCCAGGATGCATAGCAACAGGGATACTCATTCATTGCTGGTAGGAATGGAAACGATACTGTCACTTTGGAAGATACTTTAGCCATTTCTTAAAAAGCTTTGCAGAGTTTTACCATATACTCCAACAATTACAGTCTTAGACATTTATCTAATAGCTTTGAAAATTTGTGTCCGTACAATAACCTGCATCCAGATGTTTATAGAAACTTTATTTAAATCACCAAGAGTAGAAGCAACATACATCCTTCAATAAGTGACTAGATATACGAGTTAGGGGACCTCCATATGAGTACAATAGAATATTACATAGCAATAAAAATTAATGAGTTATCAAATCATTAAAACACATGAAGAAATCTTTTTTAATGTTTCAGGTTCATTGAGGGTACAAAGAATTAGTTTATGCTCTTTGGATTCATTAGGTAAAGTCCTTCTTATAATTGTGTCCCGCCCCCAAGAGGTGTGCCATACATCATAATCTCCCATCCCATTCCTCCTCCCTTCTCCCCACTCCCTCATGCTCCACTCTTCTCTCCTTCATTTCCCTCCTTGCCTCCTTGAATTGATTTGATTTTTTTCTCTTATGTGGGTATGTATTAGGTCATCTACTGGCTTCATATTAGAATTGAGTACATTGGATTCTTGCTTCACCATTCTTGTGATGCTTTACTAAGAAGAATGTGTTCCAACTCTATCCAGGTTAATACAAGAGGTGTAAATTCTCCATCTTTTTAATAGCTGAATAGTATTCCATGGTATACATATACCACAGCTTGTTAATCCATTCCTGGTTTGGGCATTTAGGTTGTTTCCACATTTTGGTGATTGTAAATTGAACTGCAATAAATAGTCCAGTGCAAATATCCTTATAATAAGATGATTTTTTTTTCTTCTAGGTAGATGCTTAGTAATAGGATTGCAGGATCAAATAGGAGATCTAGTTTGAATTCTCTGAGGATTCTCCATACTTCCTTCCAAAATGCTGTATTAGTTTGCAGTCCCACCTCCTTCAGAATGGGAAAAGATATTTGCAGGGTATGAATCTGATAAAGGGTGATAACTAGACTCTACAGAGAGCCCAAATTAATTAACAAAACAGAGCAAACCATCCCATCTACCACTGGTCAAGAGATATTAACAGAACCTTTTCTGAGAAAGACAGACAAATGGCTAACAAACATTTGGAGAAAATGCTTATCATCCCTGATTGTCAAAGAAATGCAATTCAAAACCACCCTGAGATATCACCTAACCTCAGTGAGAACAGCCCACATCACAAAGTCTCAAAGGTGCACATGGAGAAATCTTAAATACATCAGGACAAAACAAAAACCGAGTCTGAAAAGTCTGCATATTATGTTATTTCAATTAAATTGCTTTCTGGAAAAGGTAAACCTATAGCAATAAAGTTGAGAGATCAGCAGTTGGCAGGAATTTAAGAAAACAGGTGACGGCTAAAAAGCTGTGCCATTATTAAATACCTTAGTGCATTCAAAACATTTTTAAGTTGTTTAGGAGTTTGGTAGACACCAGGACAGAATGCAGCCTGGAGAAAAAAAGACATGGGGTCTAATTCTATCATGAATGCATGAAAGCACTTCACTGAAAGGAACTGGATTGGGGGAAGCTGCTGATCTTAGTAACTCTGGGAATGTGTGGATTTCATAAGCCTGAAGGCAAAAAGAATTTCACCTAAGCACTGGACTCTGGTTGATACAGCTGTTTTCCACAAAGTCTGGGTTAACAGTCTGATACTGCCACATATGTAAATTAGAACTGAACAACTGAGTTAGTGAATGGGGGCTGATGGAGCCATGAGGGTGTGGGTTTAAAGACAAGCTAGGAAGGAAGGTTAGCACCCATGTGCTAATGGACTAGAGTTGGGGACATTAGTATGAACCTGTTCTTAGCTTAATACAGATATGGATGGAAGTATATGGAAATATATATAAAGTGTATACAAGCAGTTCAGTATATAGATGGTGCATATGTCTCCTTCTGTCAGCTCAGGGAGCTGAGAAGCAATAGCACCCAGTGGCCACAACCATACCTAACACCCAGGTCTTAGTTTCTAAAATTGTGCTCCAATAAAATGGAACCAAGCCTTCTTAGATAAAATTGCTGGTTCTACAACTGAATCAGGAAATATACAAGATGTGTCTGGGGCAGCTTGTAGTTGCAGAAGATAAGGAGTGTTTAAGAAAACAAAAAGTAACACCAGGACAGCAGATACATCAAAGGAGCCCAGAAACATGAAGAGTCCCAATAAGCAATGTTAGAATAATCTGTGCAATAAATAAGTAAAATAGTGCGTAAGGATTATAACTGAAAATATAAAAAAAAATCCATGAGTCCATGCTGATATCAATATCTGATCCAGTTAATAAATGAGAGAGAAGAAACATACTTCATGTCCCCCAAGCAGAATTCCAGATAATTTTGGTCAACAGTCTACCCTTAAGGAGGTGGAGCCTAACTCTTCTTTACTCTTAAAAATGTGGACTGGTCTCCCCAAATATCCTTCCTCCTCTTGGTTCCCACCACCCCTCCTTTCTGCTTCCTCTTCTTTCCTTCTTTCTGGACTATAGTTATGTTTTACCATTCCCATGAAGGTGTAGGTGATTATATACTGATTTCATAGTAGTATTGAGTACATTGTATACTTTTTTTTTCCATTCTTGAGATACTTTACTAAGAATATGTTCCAGCTTCATCCAGGTAAATACAAAAGATGTGAAGTCTCCATCTTTTTATGGCTGCATAGTATTCCATGGTATACATTTACCATAATTTGTTAATCCATTTATGGGTCACTGGGCACTTGGGGGGACCTCACCTAAAGTGCATAATGCAATGATGCATTTCAAAACTATTAAGAATAGAGTATAAACGTCTTACCACAACAAATAAATAAATGAGGAGATGGTTTTGTTGATTAGTTAGATGTAAGCACTGCACACTGTATATCAAATCAGCACATTGTACCCCATAAATGCATTAATGTACACAGTTATGATTTAATAAAGAATTTTTAAAAAGTGGGCTTGGAATTATACCTTCCTTCCAAAGAGTACAGCACAGAAAGGAGAAAAAAAGAGTAACTCCGCAGTGAGGAAACCGAACAAACACAGCCTCAGCCAGGCGATCATCAAGTTTAACATCAACAGTAACTAGTCATGTCGACAGACTGTGCTTTTAATACCATGGGATAAAATTGGCACTTAACCTCCGGGGTCCTCCTCCACAAAAACTATAATCAAGCTCATAAGGGGAAAAATATTGGACAACCCCATGTGAGGAACATTCTGCAGAGTACCTGACCAGTGCTCCTCAATCCTGTCAGGGTCAGTAAATAAGGAAAGGCTGAGAAACTCCCAGCCAAGAAGACCTGAGGAGACGTATCGATTAAATACATTGTATTCTGGGTGGGATTTTGGAAAGCAAGTAGGACATTGGATAAAAACTGAAGAAATTTGTATAAAATGTGGTTTTTAGATATTAGTAATGTATCAGTATTGATTAATTAATTGTAACAAATGTACCAAGCTAATGTCAATGTGAATAATAGGGGAGACTTGGGTGTAGGGCATATCGGAACTCTCTGTCCTATCTTTACAATATTTCTGCAAACTTAAAACTGTCCTTTAGGAGAAGTTACTAAAAAAAATAAAAGATAAATGTATAATCCAATTACACGTTACCTTTAAGTTTTATTTCAAGCATTCCACTATAGTTACAAAGAGTATTATCCAACATTCTACTTCAAAATTTATCATATATAATCATCATATTATATTAATATATGTTTATTTGTTTTAAGGAGTCAACTACACTCACTAATTAACCTATCTTTTCTCTCAATTTCTTTTGGGTTTTTTTTTAATTGTTTCAAATAAAAAGGTGAAAATGAAACATGTCCTCTACCTTAGAGGTTGCACTGACTCTCATAAAATGAAGAGGATGGTCCAGAGCAGCCTTATATACAAGATTATTTTGTATGGTTCTGGCTGATCATTTGTACCCTGTGCTCTAATGCTTTTCAGTATTATATTTGATGTAATAACATAAAGTGAAATATCAGAAGCCTGAGTAAATCTTTAAATTTAGTCTCATTGCTATTACCATATAAGCAGCCTACTTTTGTTTAACCCCTGGACAAGACATCCTGTCTGTACTTACTAATTCTCCATCAGAGTTTGCTTTTGAGTCTGAGTTAAAACATGTATGATACTGCCTAATTCTGCTTCTTCCTGTTATCTTTTCAAATAAGGATGAGAGAAAGCCTTTGGCCAGCTCTCACAGAACAATCACAAATCAGTATATGAAGACCACCACAACCATTCTTTTCAGATTGGGTAAGCAGAGTCCTTTAATCTTTCAATTCAAGACTTACCATTTGGTGGTCTTTGGGGTGGTTATCTGAACATTTTTCAAATTGCTATAATTAGTGAGGCACCAAAGAGTTATACTTGACATTCAAGACAATATATGTGAAAACCCCAGTGTGACCTTGGGAGAAAAATAGTCTATGAAAAGAATAAGGTTACCCAATTTTATCTCTGAGAATGAATTTTAACTTAAAACATTTCCCATTAGAATTTCAACCTTCCCTTTGTGCATTTGGATACAAAAGGGAATGCAAAATCTGAGGAAATAAAACTTTTCAAAGCACATCGCCCTATGCAAATATTAAGATATATGCTATTTGTTGAGATACTAAGGTGAGAAGCATTGGCTGGCAAATTTTTTTTCCCAATACAAAGTAGTCACAGAAAGAAATACTTGATATTTTTGCCATCCCTGGCAGCTCTTATTTCAGGCAGCAAGATTCCTTAAACTGTGAAAAGGCTTTCCTGCTGTTCACAGTGTCTGCAGCCACAAAGATTTTTGGAACAAAATTTTCCACTTTTGTTAAATGGGTCTAAAGAGACATTACCACCTTGGCCTCTGGACTCTATCAGAGATCTTCCTCTTCCATATGAAGGATTGGTTGTTTGGGCCCATAAGAAAAGGATTAATTCATTGATTTCCTAAACTCAATGAATTACTGATGTGATCACAGAGAAAAATGCACAGACCTGGCATCTAACAAGCTCTCAGCATAAAAGCTAGTTCTTTTATAAAAACAGAATTGGCAAATTACAAATCCGAGGCCTTGCACTCTGTTAGAAAGCCTTTTCTTCTTTTGCATTTTGTTAATAGGGATTTGTGGGTGGGTGTGATAATTACTCTGTTTGCTTGGTTATATGACATTCCTTTCAATTGCTCTCTCTTGCCACAGGATTCACATCCTCAGAGGTTCTCCCCAGGTGCTGTTAACATTCCCAATCTCAGCTTTAAAATGGTGCCACACATGTAACCGGGGCAGAAACAAAAGTTGAACTTGGGTAGTGAAGGCAGTAAATGCTCCAGCACCTGACTACGCCTTTCTCTCGCCACATCTCACAATAGGTCTCAGCTTCTGAAACTCTTACTAATGAACCCCTGTCCAAGGCCACGGGTTCCCTTTCCTCTATCTGCCTTTCCTTCCTCCCCTCCCTTTTTCACAAGCCATGGAACAAAGCCTCCCTTTCTCCCACCCACAAAATCCCAACAACCTCACTCTTCAAATTAAACATGTTCCCACCTCGTCCATGATATACCAAGATACTGAAGTAGCAACAATACCAGTGCAATCACTGCTATGGTTTTAACTATGATTACCAATCGCAGAAAAGTAAGTATTGAGCATAATACAATGTGTGCACAAGGGTACCTACCAAACATACACCATGAGGGTGTTTATCAACTTCCTCTTGGACTTGGCTGAATGTTCCTGAAGGACATGACCCACACTTATTAACCAGTCTGGGCTTTTCATATGGTATAACACTGGATCATCTCCAAGGGTAATAATTACTAGGCTGAGGTTTTCAAGGCTATCACAAGATAGAAGATATCTAATAGTGTCAGAGATTGGAAAAGAAATTCTTAAGAAGAAGCAGTACCCTAGGTCTCTGGTCATCAGTATTAATCTGTAAATAATATGAAGTTAAGGTAATGATTTCCAGTCTACAAAATACTTCTGGCTAATCTACCCAGGTAATGGAGATTAATTTGACACTTGTCACATGAGGCATGTGGATGACTAAACTTTCCATGAGGGCTCACCAATGAATGTTCTCTTAGGGATTTTTCTTGTCAAGAAAGATTATGTTTTTAGGGAAGAAAAGTCATTTTGCCATAAGGAAATTTGCACTAGAATGTTTATTGCAGCTCAATTTATAACTGCCACCCTGTGGAATCAACCCATGAACGGATTAATAAACTGTGGTATATGTATACCAATAGTATTTACTATTCAGTCATAAAAAAGATGGAGACTTTACATCTTTTGTATTAACCTGAATGGAGTTGAAGAACATTCTCCTTGAAGTAAAGTATCACAAGAATGGAAAAGCAAGTATCCAATGTACTCAATGCTAATATGAAACCAGTAGATGAACAACTACACACCCACACGAGAGAAAAACATGATTAAATTTGAGGGAGGAGGGGGACAGGGTGGGGTGATGAGGGGAAGAGGGGATTAGTGTGCACTTAATAGGCAGAAGGTGGGGGGAGGTTAGGTTAAGGCAAGAAAATCCCTCGCCCCACCTTCTGGGTAAAGGGCTCAACTGCAACTTAGACTTTACCTAACTAATGCAAGCCATGTAACCTAATTATTTGTGCCCTCATATTAATCTAAAATTTTTTTAAAAAGAATGATTGTTTTTCTTTCCTTAACCTAACCTCACCTTCTGCCTCATGCTTGAATAGCTCATACCAAGATGTACAAGCCCATACCTGCTAAGAAGCAATTCTGCTTTGGTAAGAAATACTACACACACACACATACACACACACACACACACATACACACACACACACACACACATATACACACACATATATATTTATTACATATTTTTTTCATGATTCATCTTTGGATTTTTAGACTATTTGAGTCATCTCAATGGAAGGGATACATCACAAGTCATGGGGTCATTTACAACATTCTGAATAAGACAGCCCATGGGAGCTGTCACAAGAAGAAATAAAGCAGCTACAGCACCAAAAACCTCTGGCTCAAGGCTAGTTGGTAGCTTTAATCTCACATGTTGAGAAGCTTCATCAAAGGGAAAGAACCCAATGTGGCAGCCTGATCACATGCTCTCCATCAGGAGCCATGCTCCAGATGGCCGAGTACTAGGCAGGAATACTGGTTTGGGAATGCTAGCAACTTCTGCTGAAACTGCCACATTGACAAAACCAGAATGGTACACGATGAGTGCTACCCCCAAATAAGGTCTTTTATAAAAGAAGTCACATGTTTTAAACTGTGCTGAAAGGAGCATCTATGCCACCTGCCTTCCACATCTCAGTTGTCTATCAGGGAGGGTCATCTCACTCAAAAAGGAAACATTTCCGCTTTATAAATAGCAAAGGCACCACGAATATATTTTGCCTAAAGAAAAATATTAATGATATAAATAAACCCAAATTTTGGTAAGGTGTCAGCCAAAATATGTTCGTCACTGTCAGTCTGAGTCAGTCATGTAGCGTTCCCAAGTTAAGAACAGCTTGAGGCTGTTGCTAAATTAGGATCATAAAAGATGTCTTCATACTCAGAGTCTGTATTTCCAAGGAAGATGCAGGCTGAATTCTCTCCTACTCTACATAAAAGACAGACTGAAAACTACCTGGAGGAAAGCCTCCCTGTTGTGTTTTATTTAGTTGCAGTCAACACCCCCTCTCCCACCCCTTGCACCATTGCCTTCAGTGGAAGTGATTTCTGGACTCCATCCATCCAATGTAGAATAGCTACATATTAATACTTCTGGAACCCAGTCGCTGGTGTTTGAATCTTGGCATCCCCACATGGCTATAGCAGAGTCATCAAGCCACCTTTCTCGTTCCTCAGATCCTTACCTATAAAATAGAGATAGTAGTAAAAACCTCAGGACTCTATTCTGAGCAAGACTGAGAACTCTTCTGTACAAAAAGAAAACAAGGAAAAATAGTTAGGCATGGTGGTGTATACCTATAGTCCCAGCTACTTGGGAGTCCAAGGCAGGAGGATCATTTGAGCTCTGGAGTTTGAGGCTGAAGTGAGTGATCATGATGCCACTGCACACCAGCTTGGGTGACAGAACAAGACTCTGTCTCAAATAAACAAACAAGGAAACAAATCCTGGGGGCTTTTGTAAGGGTCCAAAGAAACATCAAAGTATAAAATCCTTAGGTAAGTGCCCACCATCCAGATCAACAAATATGAGCTAGTATTAATAGAAATGCCCAGAGCATTTCTCAGAGTCTCTATTACAGAACATAACTGGGTTTCCAGTCTGTGCACCTGTCCTACCATCTCAACAAATGGTGGGATTCTGCAGTGAAAGCATCTTTGCATTCATCTGTCACGCTGCCTTATTACCTTAAACAATGTCAGTGCTCTTTGTGAAACAAATGACAGATTGTTTTGTTCTTTGTAGTGAAAAGTCTTCATAGTAAAGTGTTTCGCAAACCTCTGAAAACATTTTTGTTGTGCTTAAGGAGGGACAAAAGTCTTCCACGCCAAGTACTGATCATCTATCGCTCTATTTCAAAGTTTTACCAATATTCGGTTTTAAAATGACTGCAGTCTGGCTCTTCCCCTCTTCTGACATGTTAGGCTAGAGTGTTCCTCTCCTTCAGAGGATGAAGCAACAAGGCACCATCTTAAAAGCAAACAGTCTTCAACAGAAAGCAATCCTGTTAGCACTTTGATTTTGTTGAGGTCCCAACCTTTTGGCTATAGGACAGTACAGTCTATGGCCTGTTAGGAGCCAGGCCACACAACAGGAGGTAAGCAGTGGGTGAGCAAAGCTTCATCTGTATTTACAGCCACTCCCTGTCATTCTCATTACCACCTGAGCTCTGCTTTCTGTCAGACTCGTGACAGCATTAGATTCACTTAGGAGCATGATCCCTGCTGTAAACTGTACCTGTGAAAGATGTAGATTGCACACTCCTTATGAGAATCTAATTCGTGATATTCTGAGGTGGAGCTGAGGTTATGATGCTAGCACTGGGACCATCTAGTTGCAGAAAAGTAAGATCAGGGCTCCCCCTGATTCTGCACTATGGTGAGTTGTATAATTATCTCATTATATATAACAATGTCATAATAACAGAAATAAAGTGCACAATAAATGTAATTAGCTTGAGTAATCTCAAAACCGTGCTTCCTGTGGAAAACTTATCTCCCATGAAACCAATCACTGGTGCCAAAAAGGTTGGGACCACTGAATTTGAATTTCTAGGCTTTCATAACTTTAGGTGTTTATCATTTATAAACAATTTCTTCCTATTTATAAATTACCTAGTTGTGATGCTTTGTTATAGCAGCACAAATGAATTGAGACAGGGCTTTAACAAATGAATTTGAGGGTGGCACAGCAAGTAGTTCATAACATACAAATTATATAACTACGTTCTACTATTTTCCTTTATAGGTAAAAACTAAAAGGTGAAATAATCTCAATTTCATGCAACTGCAAAGGTGTGGTTTTAGGAACCCACCCCCAAATTTCTAATTCCAAAACTACCCTCTTCACTAGTAAACTATTTCAAATATTGACTCTCAAAAGACTATCAGAAAAATCTGCTATCAAGTACAGTAGTATTGCTTTATCCACAGGACATAAGTTCCAAGACCCTCAGCAGATGCCTGAAATCCAGGATAGTACTGATTTACCTATATGGGTTATATGTGTGGGTGTGGGTGTACATACACTATATCTTTTCTACATATATTAATGATGAAGTTTGATTTTTAAATTAAACTTCACTGTAAGATATTAACAATAATAACTAATAGTAAAATAAAACACACAAAAAAGTTAACTTGAGGTCATTGCAGGGAGGTGGTTAACTATGGAGGTTCTACTATGTGTATATGCAAATATATATTTCATATATATTTATATTTATGAAATTTTATATATTTCTTATGAGTCACTAACAGACCACTTTCTAGCACACATGAGCTAACCCAGGACAGTGGGTACACTGATACTCCAGCAGGAGAATCAGATGTTCTTTCTCCTTAATGTTTGATCACATGTATTCCCTTATAATAAGGGGAGGTTTGGAGCAGGAAGAATTTCTGCCATCAGTGCTCTGTGGATCCCAGAAGGCATCAAAACTGTATAAAGGATGCAGAACAATCTTTACCCATAATATAAATAATTTTATCTTTGGGCCATATGATTTTGGGTTTTTGTTTGTTTGCTTATTTATTGTTTCAGGTTAATTGAGGGCATAAAGAATTAGGTTGCACTGTTTCCATTTGTTAGGTAAAGTTCCTCTTATAATTGTATCCCACCTCAAGAGGTGTGTCATACACCCTAAGGTTGTATGCTTTTGTTTTTAATTTGGAGTTAATAAAACAGCATAACACAGACCGGCCTGCCCCTGGAGCATAAGATTTGGTGACAATTGTCAATTAGTTTAGATTTCAAATAATCTTAGTTTATACTATACTTATGTAAATACCCATGACAATTCCCACCAATTTAGGCTAAAGTTTCAGTTAGGCCTTTAGATTCCTAAATATCATTTTTAACACAGTTTAAAGTTCAAGTGGACAATAGGGGGAAGTGGCAGGATTTTATGTTGTTTTTTTCTTTTGGTTTTATGCATTTCTTTCCTCAGGGTTCTCTCACATCTGTTTTAAAGCTCAGTTGATAACCAATATTCTCTTCCTAGGAATCCTTTCTTGTACATAAAGCAACCACAGGGGTATTATTTGTCTCCTTCAGATGAAATGGGAGAACACACAAAACACACATATAGAGTCACTGATCAGAAGATCAGTGTTGACCAGGACCTAAAACAGAAGGTGCATTGCTGCAGTTGACTAAAATTAAACCAGGCCAGGGCTGACCCAGACCCAGCCAACAGTTGTTGACAAAAGCTTTGAAGCGGCTCTACCAGATACATGCAGGATGAATCCCTGGTGCCGGCAAAGGGGCGTTAAAGATCTGTTGAGTTTAAAAGATATTTTCTGATCATTTGACCTTCCCAGGGTAGGAGCAGTCATGATTCTGGCCTTTAAAACACTCTGTAATTACCCAACTCAGTAGTGGTAGTTTTTTTCTAGGTGTCCAAGCTCTTGAACAAATTATCCCAAACTCACTGGCTTAAAACAATAATTGTCATTTACTATCTCTTGATAGTAAGACTTCTGCAGGTCTTCCAGAATGTCCCAGCTGTCTGATCCTGGTTCATGGATCCTGAATAGGATATAGTCTGGTGGTGGTTCACATGGGGGCATCATTAGATTTATTTTCTCATGCACATGTGTCTAAACTTTTTTCTTCTCTGCCAAACATTGGAAGAAGAATTGTCTTGGAGCATACATTACATACTCAAATACTGACAAAAACTGATGAGAAAAAAAAAAAAAAGAAAAATCCACACATAATTTTCATGATATCTAACACCACAGATAAGCAAAAATGTCCTCAAACAGTCTGCAAGGGCCCACAGGCTGCAGGTGGGACACCCCTGAATGCCAGGGCTAGGATGATTCAAATAGCAGGGGCTGGACCCCTGAGATCCTCAGGCACCTCCTTCTATTTTTGTGTATCTTTCCATGGGATCTCTCTCCACCATGGTGTTTTCATGGTAGCTGGCCTTGGACATGAGGGCTCAGGGCTCCCAGTGTACCTCCAGGAGGGCAGGAAACCTGGTTTCTTTAATGTAGCCTGGAAGTGATCCCACATCACTTCCACTGTTTTTTGTCTATTCATCACTAAGTTCAGCCCACATTAGGAGAGACACATTAGACTCCATATTTTGAAGGAGGTGTACAAAGAATTCTAAAGATATATTTTAAGCTACTACAGTGATTATGCCTAATAATTACTTATTTTCATAAGCGCAAAACAGGTTTTACCCAACATGATACCATGCTTCCCTGAAAATAAGACCTACCCTTGGCCAGGCGTTGTGGCAGGTGCCTGTGGTCCCAGCTACTTGGGAGGCGGAGGCAGGAGACTCGCTTGAGCCCAGGAGTTGGAGGTTGTTATGAGCTGTGATGCCATGGCACTCTACCCAGGGGGATAGCTTGAGGCTCCGTCTCAA
>CAUYQV010163819.1:0-19738 GCA_963574575.1 Galagoides demidoff
ACAGGCGCCCGCCACAACGCCCGGCCATTTTTTGGTTGCAGCCATCATTGTTGTTTGGCGGGCCTGGGCTGGGGATTCGAACCCACCACCTTAGGTGTACGTGGCTGGCGCCTTAGCCGATTGAGCCACAGGCGCCAAGCCAGCTATACTTTTTTTTAAACACAGGTCGCCTCAAGCAAGAAGAGAGTAGAATGTATTTGAGCAATGCTGTATTTCCTTCTATTAGGATAGGTTCTAGGGCTGGGGTCCTGAAAGAGAGGCCTAGAGGGTGAATTTAAGTGACCTGGAATGATGAACTAGGGATGTCTGTCTGGAGATGCCAACTGGCTGGTCAGGGCAAACATCGTAGGGAGCCATGACTTTGGTTCAGGGGTTGTTCTTCAGTTGTGTAGTTCAGAAGCTCAGCTTTGTAGGCCTCCCCAGATGACCAGCTTCTTGGCTGTTATTTTATGCTAAATAAATTCCCAATTACTACTATATAAATTAAAATGCTATACCTATATCAGACTTCCAACTCCATTTTTTGAGTTTTCACTCTTAGGATAACCAGCCATCCCAGACTGTCCAGAACTGTCTTACTGTTAGCAGCAAAAGTTCTGTATCCAGAAGAAACCCCTCAGACTTAGGGAGAGCCTTTAATCCCAGGGTGGTTGGTCACCCCATTTCACTCCCTGCCCCGCTTAGTGGCTGCAGCAAGGGAGGAGCATTTGCACTGCATCTGTGCAGTCTGCCCAGAGCGTAGGTTGTGAACAGCCTGCGGTCATTGCTAGCAATGCATTAGCCCTTGCAGAGCAGGATGCAATGTCGGGGAGGATCAACATTCCTGCTTCTCAAGTCTGGCCAGATATTGCCGTTCTGCTTATCTATTGCCATATAACAAATGACTGCAAAATTTAGAGGCTTAAAACAATATTGCTTTATTATCTCTCCCGGTTTATGTGGGCCAGAGATTTGGGAAAGATTCAGATGGCAGTTCTGGCTCCCTCAGGAAGATAGTAAGATAGTGCCTATAGCTAGGACATCTGGGGACTGGTCAATAAGTCTGTGTTCATGCCGTCTCAGGGCCTCTCCAGGGCCCCTCTGTATGGGCTACTTTAAACTTTCTCATAACATAGTGACCTTGAGGCATCTGAATACTTATTTAGCATTTGGGGGTCCAGAGCAAACATTCCAGGAAACAAGTACGGCCTCAAATGTCTCGCATGAGCTTCGTGGACGCCCTGTGTTGCTGCCTAACATCGTTTCCACCATAGCCCCAAGATTCAAGGGGCAGGAATAGACCCCATTTCTTTTTCTGTTTTGTTTTGTTTTAAAGGCAGAGTCTTACTTTGTCACCCTTGATAGAGTGCAGTGGTCAAATTCTTGGGCTCAAACAATCTCTTACCTCAGCCTCTTGAGTAGCTGGGACTACAGGTGCCTGCCACAATGCCCGCTATTTTTAGATATGGGTCTCACTGTTGCTCAGGCAGGTTTTGAACTTCTGAGCTCAAGTGATCCACTTGCCTTGGCCTGCCAGAGAGCTAGGATTGCAGGTGTGAGCCACCATGCCTGGCTAGAACCTACTTCTTTTTTTGCTGTTTTTGGCCAGGGCTGGGTTTGAACCTGCCACCTTCGGCATATGAGGCCTGTGCCCTACTTCTTTGAGCCACAGGTGCCGTCCCTTCCTACTTCTTTTTTTTTTTTTTTTGGAAACAGAGCTTCAAGCTGTCACCCTGGGTAGAGTGCTGTGGCATCACAGCTCACAGGAACCTCCAACTCTTGAGCTTAAGTGATTCTCTTGCCTTAGCCTCCCAAGTAGCTGAGACTACAGGCACCCACCACAACACCTGGCTATTTTTGGTTGTAGTTGTCGTTGTTTGGCAGGCCTAGGCTGGATTCAAACCCGCCACTCCTGTGTATGTGGCTGGTACCTTAGCTGCTTGAGCTACAGGCGCCAAGCCGAGATCCAACTTCTTGGGGTTTGAAATATCAACATCACATTGTCAGAAGAAATGTTGGGATGGAGAGATTATTTTAACAATCTTAAGAAGATACAACCAACTAGAATTATCTTGAACCCAAAGGTTTGCAAAAAGCAGTTTTTCATTAATAAAATAGTGATGTTGAAATATAATTTTTTTCCTCATGAATTTTCATAAAGCAGTTTTCATTTT
This sequence comes from Galagoides demidoff, assembly GCA_963574575.1. Classification (NCBI taxonomy): domain Eukaryota; kingdom Metazoa; phylum Chordata; class Mammalia; order Primates; family Galagidae; genus Galagoides; species Galagoides demidoff. The sequence goes on from CAUYQV010163819.1 coordinate 2,154, forward strand.
GAAACCAAACAAAAAGGTCAGTGTGTAAATGTTTCTTGTCTTGTCTTAAAAACTCTTGGTCACCATTGTTCTAGTGGAATGAGTGTCTATTTGGAGGAGGAATCTAGGTCCAGTGGAGAAAAAGTAGAAAGAATCGCTGGACCCCAGTGATAGAAGAGGCAGGGATTTGTTTCAGCCAGTGGAGCTGTAGCAGACTGGAATCCAAAATGGCTGAGCTTCCTGATCAGCTCTGTCCCTGTCCTTTTATTTAATGTCCAAGTAGTGAGACAGAAGAATTACTATATTGCTCCTCACTGGAGCTGTCAAAACATAAGCAAGGTTTACAGAAGCAGGAGTAGGTGTTAGTTTCAAGGACCCAGGAAGCTCAGGTTTACAAATTCTTAAGAGCTCGGTTACCATGGAAAGGACCTTTCAGAGTATCCTGGGGCTTCTGGGAGACACCTTTTGTTTTTCCAGGCTTCACTTTTCCTGGGTATCCTCCCTCATACTTTCTGTCTATCCATCCATCTTTATCTACCCAGGAACACTTGGGAGATTATGTGGGTTTGGTTCGAAGCCACCACAATCAAGTAAATATCACAATAAAGCAACTGACACCATATTTTTGTTTCCCCAGTGTGTTTAAGAGTTACGTTTGTACTAGGTTGTAGTCTATAAAGCGTGCTATCACATTATGTCTGAAAAAGGTACATATCTTAATTTTAAAAGTACTTTATTCTTGAAAAATGTTAACAATCATCTGAGCCCTCAGTGAATCATAACCTGTTTGTTGGTGGAAGGTCTTGCCTTGATATTAATGATTGCTGACTGATCAAGATGGTGGTTGCTGAAAGTTGGGGTGTCTGTGGCAATTTCTCAAAATAAGACACAATGAAGTTTCCTGCATTGACAAACTCTTCCTTTCAGAAGATGCCTTGGTGGCATACAGTACTCCTCGGTAGCAATTTACCCACAGTAAACTTTCAAAATTGGACTCAGTCTTCTCAAACTCTGCTGCTCCTTTATCAACTCAGTTTATGTGATACTCTAAATAATTTCTTGTCATTTCAACAATGTTCACAGCCTCTTTACCAGGAATAGATTCCCTCTTAAAACCCACTTTCTTTTCCCCATAAGAAGCGTCTTCTCATCTGTTCATGTTTTATCATGAGATCCTAACAGTTCATTCACATCTTCAGGCTCCACTTCTAACTCTAGTTCCTTGCTATTTCCATCAAACCTGCAGTTTCTTCCTCCCCTGAGGTCTTTAACCCTTTAATGTCATCCATGAGGGTTGAAATAAACTTCTTCCAAATTCCTGGTAATATTGATATTTTGACCTCCTCCTATGAATCATGAATGTTCTTAGTGATACCTAGAATGGTAAATACTTTCTAGAAGGTTTTTATTTATAGTTCCTAGTTCCATCACAGGAATCACTATCTATAAAAGCACCTTCTGAAATGTCTTTCTTAAATAATAAAACTTGTAAGTTGGAATTACTTCATAGCTGTGTACATTAATGCAATCATGGGGTACAATGTGCTGTTTTATATACAGAATTACTTCTTAATCTGGGCTGCAGAGTAGATGTTGTGTAAGCAGACATGAAAACAACGTTTGTCTTCTTGTGTATTTCCATCAGAGCTCTTGGGTGATCTTTTGAAATGAATCTTTTTCTGAGCAGTAGGTCTCAATAGTGGGCTTAAAATATCCAGTAAACCATCTTGACAGATGTGCTATCATCCAGGCTCTGTTATTTCATTTATAGAGCACAGGCAGAATAGATGTAACATGACTCTTAAGGGCCTGTGGATTTTTCAGAATGGGAAATGAGCATTGGCTTCAACTTAAAGTTATCGGCTGCATCAGCCCTGAACAAGAGAGTTGATCTGTCTTTTAAGCTTTGAAGCCAGGTCTTAACTTCCCTCTAGTGATGAAAATTCTAGATGGCATCTTCTTCCAAAAGAAGGCTGTTTCTATCTATTGATAATCTATTCAGCGTGGCCACCTTGATCAGTGACCTTAGCTAGATCTTCTGGATACCTTGCTACAGCTTCTCCAACAGCACTTGCTGCTCCACCTGGCACTTCTGTGCTATGGAGACGGCTTTTTTCCTTAAACCTTACGAACCAACCTCTGCTAGCTTCAGACTTTTCTTTTGCACCTTCTTCACTTCTCTCTGCCTTCATGGAATTGAAGAGAGTTAGGGACTTTCTTGGATTAGGCTTTGGCTCAAGGCAGTGTGTGGCTGGTTTGAGCTATTCAGACCAGTCAAACTTCTTCCGTATCGGCAATAAGGCTGATTTGCTTTCTTATGATTTATGTGTTTATTGGAGTAGCACTTTAAATTTGCTTCAAGAACTTTTTCTTTGCATTCCAACTTGGTTAACTATCTGGCACAAGAGGCCTAGCTAATGGCCTGCCTTGGCTTTTGGCATAACCTTCCTCACTAAGCTTAATCTTTTCTGGATTTTCACTGAATGGGAGAGATGTGTGACTCTTTCACTTGAACACCTAGAGGCCATTGCAGGATTAGTAATTGGTCTAATTTCCATATTGTTGTCTCTTAGGAAATCGAGAGGCCTAAAGAGCAGGAGAAAGACCCAGGAAGGGCTGATAGGTGGAATAGTCAGAACACACATGTTTATGGATTAAATTCTCCGTCTTACATGAGTGTGGCTCATGGCACTCCAAAACATTTACAATGGTGACGTCAAAGATCACGGATCACAAATCACCATAACAGATACAAAAACAATGAAAAAGTTTTAAATGTTGTAGGAATTACCAAAATGTGACACAGAAACACGCTCCGAGCATATGTGCTGTTGGAAAAATGGCACCAAGAGACTCGCTTCACGCGGGACTGTGCAAACCTGCAGTTCGTATGAAAACCGCAGTATCTGCAAAGCGCGGAGAAGTGCAGCAAAATAAAGAAAATTGGCTGAAGTTGAATTTGTGTGCAAGTTAAAACAGGAGAGGAGCGGTGGAAAATCCCTTGGAAAGGTGAAGTGACCAAGCCGTGTATCCTCTTCTCTAAAGCCTCACTGAAAGGAAGCTGGACTGGAAAAGTGGGGAATTGGCCCAGGTATATATTATAAAGAAGGCTGCTGAGGAGTGGATGTTTGCAGGATGCACAGCGAGCTGATGAGAGTATTTCCGAGCAGACAAACATGTTTTCCTTCCCCACTCTCTACCTGTAGGGTGGCGGTGGTCAAACTGATTTTTCCTTTTCCCCCCTTTTTCAGTTTCTCCTGATCCTTACATAGGATTCACCAATCTCCTTCTCTACTCTTTCTTTTCCTTTCTTTTTTTTTCTTTTATGAAAATTTATAGGGTACATGAAAAATCTTGTTGCATGTATAGTGTGTAGCTATCAAGTCAGTATTTAGGGCATCCATCCCTCAAGTACAATAGAGTTCTGTTAAGTATAGTTACCCTGCTCTGCTAGCAAATGTGAAAACCACACATTTCTTTTTCTAATATTATTTTGTAATTCTTTTTTATATAGGAATATAATTGATTTTGTATAGTTATTTTGAAGTTACCTATATCGCTGAATTTTTCTGTTGCTTTTGGTAACTTGCAAATAACTTGGTAACTTGGAAGTAATGAAATTTGTATATATTTTTTTTACAAATTATTGGGATTTTTAAGTTATCATAATTGCACTAGCTAGGATCTTCAATTTTACTAGGAGTGGTGGTAATGAGTACATGTATCTCATAATTGATTTGCAGAGAATGCTTTTGTTTCCTCATCAAATTAATATATTTGCCCCAATGTTATCTTCAATGATTATGTCAATGTTTTGCCTATAGTTGATGTTCTATAAATATTCATGGAATAAAGGAGCCTGAAATAAAAAAAGAAAAGAAAAAAAAAAAACCAAGAACAAAGAAAGAAAACCAACACTGTCCATGGTGTCCGAGTCACCAACACGACACGCCTGCAGCCATGTGCATTCACAGCTCTCATGGTCAATGATTCTTTGTACAGCTATATCCATGCTCCATCATGTATGAGTCTATGTATGGGAATACACGTGATTCTATGCATGGAATTAGGCTTCTGACTACTTTATTATGTTTCTAGTTGGGCCGTACTCAAACATTTCCCTGGTAAAATGTATATTATTTTACGCTGAATTACTTTTCTTTTTATGTCTCCTATAGAGGGCTGTCTAGATAATAGCCAGCCATGTAATATGAAAAACAGTATTAATAACAGCTGGGTATTTTCTAGGCAGCCCTCACTGTAACATGATATTAATAATAATTTTTAAAAATCATGTGCATGGCTCAGTGCCTATAGCTCAGCAGTTAGAGCACCGGCATATACTGGGGCTTGTGGGTTTGAACCTGGCCTGGGGCTGCCAAACAATGACAACTACAACCAAAAAATAGCCGGGTGTTGTGGCAGGCGCCTGTAGTCCCAGCTCCTTGGGAGGCTGAGACAAGAGAATCACTTAAGCTCAAGAGTTTGAGGTTGCTGTGAGCTGTGACGCCACAGCACTCTACCCAGGGCAACATAATAAGACTCTGTCTCAAAAAAACAAAAACAAAAAATCATATGCATATGTAGCTTATATTATTTACAAATTTAATCTCCGGACAGTAAAGGTATTATACTTTGTATTTATAAGAGAAGTCTTAAGACAGAATGGTAAGGACTAGTGATTTTAAGGCCCCTGAGACCTGTGAGTTTTTAAATTCTGTGCTCAGAGAGGTTTAATTAGAAAGGCAACTGGTAATCCAGATTTGAAGCCAACAGCAAATCAAAGCAATTGTCTTGCACCAGTTGCTTTGATCATCAGATCGTGGCCTAGTTCTTTTAGGCCAGAATCAGAGAGACGGTGAGGGATAAACAACCCCAAGAGAACCATCAGGAAGATGTGCGGGAAGAGCTTCCAACTCTATCCCTCAGCCTTGTTTTCAGAGTGAGCCACGGCACGGACTCAGCCTGACCCAGCCGGTCAGACCCACGAAGGCCAGTCCCACATTCTTCAAACACGAAAAGGGAGGCCTGGACACGGGGATGTGGGCAGGGGCCCGAGGCAGCCACACAGCCAGACCCGGTCTGGGCCGTCCCGGGAGCCTGAGAATCAGTTGTGCTTCCGTCAGATATTTTGTAGTCACTTACAGACTAAGCCCTGTGAGGCAAAGGCCGAGACAGACGACAGGCAGGGCTCAGCATCTCACCCTCCTTGTCCAAGTGGTCAGCTGTGGCCCAAACCTGCCTCCCCTCCAGTCCACCCAACTCACCTTCCCAGGTGTGCAGGCAGCATTCACCTTTGTTACTCAAACAAACGTTCCTGGGAGGTCTCACCACCTCCACCCACTTAAGGTGGTTTATCAAAACATGCCAGTAGAGTCCAGTGGAGTCCTGGAAAAGGAAATTACCTCTGCCCCGTGAAGATGCTTTCTTACCCCTTCTTGTAGGGATTGGAGATGGTTGATTTGCCTTTTGAGCTGGCTCTGCATGGCCAGGGTCTTCCTACTCTCCAAGCTACCTGACCAGATAAGGAAGAAAGGAACGCGTGGAGCAGTAAGTCTGACCTAGCAGATCCAGCTAGCCAGCTAGGAAGGTGTGGTGTGGTGAGCGAGCGTGGCCCTGTGGCCCTGCAGACCTCTGGGATAAATCATTTGCAGACAGGGAACCGGGAGGTTGCGCTCAGCATTCTCTCCCCACCCTCCCAGCCCTGGAGGAGGGCAGCAAGTGTTGTGGGATGGGGGTGGTCAGTGCTCAGGGCTGATGCTTTGCCACCCCCGTAAAGTCATCTTACCACCCAGGTTTTAGGTTCAAGATTTTTTTTTCAAACTCAGACCTTGGCAACTCGTCAATGCACGCGCTAGTTATCTGCGAAGAAAGTGTGCTTCCGAAGGGGCCACTGGTACCCACGGGTCTGAAGGTACACTGAGCCGTGGCAACTGGCCACAACACCATGTGCACTGGGCGGTGACCCAGGCGGAGACCAGGCCACGCCAGGCGTCCTGTGTGTGCTCCTGGAAAAGAGCCCTGGCAGATGTGGGAGGAGGTGGACTCAGAGAAAAAGAGGGAAAACAGACAGCAGAAGACAGAGACGGGGGAGAGAGAGAAGAAACTGGGAGAGGAAGGAAAGGAAAAGAAAAAAGAGAAAAGAATAAAGCAGTGGAGGAGGACAGTGGGAAGGAGAGTACTACCATTTGGATCTTTGTTTTGTGGAATCTATGATGAAATTTGACCCCCAGTGTTGGAAGTGGGGCCTAAGAGAAGTGGGTCATGGGGACAGATGCCTCCTGAGATCAATGCCCTCCCTGGGGTGAGTTCTCACTCTTACTAGTTCTCTTGAGTGGCTGTTAAAAAGAGCCCGGCCCCTCCCCCACTGCTTGCTCACCATGCATCTCTGCACACAGCCCCTGCTCCCCCTTCCTTCACTGTCTGCAGGAGTGGAAGCAGCCTCAGGTCCCCCCCAGAAGCTGAGCCGAGTCACTGCCTTTCTTCTCATGTAGCTGTGAGTCAAATCAAACCTCTTTTCTTTATAAATGATGCAGCCTCCAGTATTGCTTTATAGCAACACAAATGGATTACAAGGAAAGACAGTGAAAGGTAAGATAGGGGAAGGGGATCCAGCCGAGAAGGGAGAAAGGCAGGGCTGGAGTGAGAAGGGCTGTGAAGAGAAGGAGGACAGAGAAAAGGCTGGGGCCGTCTCTGCTGAGGCCTGGCCTTGAGGGGGTAAGGTCTCTTTTCCTGAAAGGAAGGCTGACTTTGCACACATTCCATCATCTGTCTGCCACCACATGCCAGGCCAACCTCTCTTCCAAGGTTCTGGACCATCCCAGGCTGTGAGCATTTTTTCTAGAACTGCAGATTAAAGGCCTCCGGGAAGCAGGAGCCCAGACTGGTATCCCTGTGTCCTCTGGCAGGCATGGTGTTATCAAGGAGTCACCTGCAGGTGCATGGGCCTCTAGCATGACCACAGGCCCAGGTGTTCACACAGAGGCCCAGGTGTCTGTAGCAAGGACCCAAGCCATGCACGGAGCCCAGGGAGCCATACAGAACTCCTGAGTCCTGCACGGCAGGCTGAGCATTCACAGAAGCTCAGTGCTCTCAGGCAGCCCCACAGTATGTGTGTGCTATATCATGGGGCCAGGGCCAGGCTCTGACCTTCATTGTCTCCATGGTAAGTTCCAAAGCTAGACTGAGGATTTGGGGGTATAAGCAGCATTTGGATGTTTCTGTGCAGCTTCCTTTGGGTTTGGGCTCGGGCCCCAGCTTGACAGCAGTGTAAGGGTTGGGCACCCAGTGTGGGCCAGAAGAGGAGGGCAGGGAAGAGGCAGGAACGCAATAGCACCGGCTGGATCTCAGGGACCAGCCAGCCGGAAAGGCCATGCCTGCTGGAAAGGCTGGGCCTGAACAATCTGTCCTCTCCTACTGCTCACTACATGCCCAGAATCATACTCCTGTGTTTATGGTGGAGGAATCACTGGCTGTGGAACAATTACTATGTTGCAAACCAACATCCTCACTTGAGAGAAAAAATTAAATTCAAGTGCTGGGGAGCGAGGAGGGAGTAGGATTGATAAACTCTCGCCTGATGGGTGTAATAAAGGGGTGTATAGCACACCCCCTGGTGAAGTGCTCAGCTACAACTTAAACTTTACCTAACAAACAAAAACAATGTAAGCTAATCATTTGTACCTTCAGATTAATCTGAGATTTTTTTTTAAAAAAGCATTATGGCTGGGAAGTGAGAAGAAAAACAAATAAGCACACTTTGAAATCTGCCTTCTTTAGGACTTCTGCAGCAAATTTCTCAGGTGTGGGGTAACCCAGTGCTCCAGGGTCCTGCTGGGAAGCTGCTGGATTACTGACATTTATAAAAGAAAAAAAAGCCAGTCAGCCTGGCTCAGATAAAAGGAACACATCTAGCCCCAGGAAGCCAGGAGTGTGTGCCTTGCAAGCAAATGGCAGTGCCTGCCTGAGCATAAGAAAAGCTGAATTTAAGGCTTTAAAACAATGAGATGATCACACCTCCTGCTTTTAAGAAATAGAGCGAGAAATGATGAGGTTGTCTTTAACTTAGCTATTTGCACACACTTTGCAGAGCAAGGCAGGATAGCAGGAGGTCACGAGCACAGCCTTTGCAGTCAAGCTACCTCTGTTTGCCCTTGCCCTTCTATCTCTGCAACCCCCTGAGCTTCACTTGCTGGTCTGAAGCTCTAGAGAGCTGTTGTGAAGATTAAGAGATCTGTGGAAAGTGCTCAGAACAGGATCAGGGACATGGTACACGTTCCACCAAATGTCAGTGGTTACTAAGTGCTCAGCTACCAATTAGCACATGCAGCAGCTGATTTATGAAGTAGCTAATTTTTATAATAGAATTGCAATAATTGAATAGGATGTGTATAATATAATAAAGCTGTACACGAACTGGGTTACCCAATTCCTTTACCTTCCTTGTGTTCCAGCATGAACAGAGCCATGTCAAGATGTGCTTCTATTCCATGGCATTAAATTAGGCAAGATCCAAATAAATCATCTTATCTAGATCATTTACTTTTTAAAAAAATGTACAATTCAATAACTTTTTAGTATATTTACAGAGTTGATCAACCATCGCCATAATATGAGTGGTTTCTGTCACCGCAAAAAGAAACCCCAGACCCATCTGCAGTCACCCCGTTTCTCCCGAACCTTTCTCCTTGGTCTCAGGCAACTGCTAACCCACTCTCTGCCTCTACGGATTTACTGAGTCTCAGCTGGATTCCTTCACTTAGACTATTATTTTCAAGGTCATCTTCAGTTGGCAGACACTTGAATTTCCACTTTTTGGCCATTATGACTAATGCTCTTATGGTAAGGTGACCAGATTATTAACATTGGTAAAGCAGGACACCACTGATGGGGGTGGGGCTTCTTAATTAAAAATTTGGTCTATATGGAGCAACAAAAATTTTCATAGGATGCAAAAACAGTATTATAATATATTTTTTAAAATTTCAACATAAGTACAATTTACAAATATAATACATTTTAAAAACTATGTATAGTATTATTTTATTCTTTGGCAAATTTCTCGTCGAATTCTAACAACTGATCAACAATACAAACTTTGATAAGCAGTTCTCAATAATCAGTTCTCAACAATTATTTATTGTTAAAGTTTAACATTATAAAATTAACAAAAATAATATAAAAATCATATCCTGATGGCAGCCGAAAACTGTATATTCCCTTCCCATTCTACTGCTGTTCCCTAGCTTGTCGTGCATTCTTTCCAAAAATCGGGACTTTTTAAAAATGCAGCAGGACTCGGGACAAATTATTAAAAATTGGGACTGTCCTGCCAAAAGCAGGACATCTGGTCACCTTATCTTATGGACATTCAAGTACAAGTGTTTATATGAACATGTTTTCATTTCTCTTGGTTATCAAGAGAATTCCTTCATACGGTAACTTTATGCTTAGTCTGTAGGGAACTACCAAACTGTTTTCCAAAGTGGCTGCATTTTATATCTATACTAGCAAAAGATGAGGGTTCCGACTTTTCTAAGTCCTCACCAACAGCTATTGCCTTTTTTATTCCAGTCATTCTGGTGAGTGTAAAGTAATGTTTCATTATGGTTTTGATTTCTATTTTCCTGGCAGCCAAACAGGATCAAGCATCTTTCCCTATGCTTATTGGTCATTTATATATTCTCTTTGGGGGAATGGCAATTCAAATCTTTTGCTCATTTTAAAACTTAGATTGGTCATCTTTTTTCTATTGAGTTGTGTTTTTTATATATTCTAGATTCAAGTCCCTTATCAGGATCTATGATTTGCAAATATTTCTTGCCATCATAAGCGTAGTCATTTCATTTTCTTTCTTTTTTTTTTATATTTCCCTTTTTTTATTAAATGATAGCTGTATACATTAATGCAAACATGGGGTACAGTGTAGTGTTTTCATATACAATTTGAAATATTTTCATCAAACTGGTTAACATCATTTTCTTGATGATAGCATTTGATGCATAAAAGTTTCTAATTCTAAAATGTCCAACTTGTCAATATTCTCTTTTTATCAGTTGCACATTTGTTGTCATAACTAAGAATTTTCTGCCTAATTGAGGCTGGGCTCAGTGGCTATACCTATAATCCTAACACTCTGGGAGGCCAAGGCAGGTGGACTGCTTGAGCTCAGGAGTTTGAGACCAACCAGAGCAAAGTGAGACCTCATCTCCACTAAAAATAGAAAAATAAGCTGGGCATTATGGTGGGCACCTGTAGTCCCAGCTACTTGGGAGGTTGAGGCAAGAGGATCACTTAAGCCCAAGAGTTTGATGTGGGTGTGAGTTATGATGTCATGGCCCTTTACCCAGGGCAACAGAGTGAGACTCTGTCTCAAAAAAAAAAAAAAGAAAGAAAGAAAGAAAGAAAGAAATTATTGCCTAATTGATGAGGAAAATTTGTTCTATATTTTCTCCTGAGAGTCTTATAGTTTTATCTCAGAGTGTTATCTCATTTAAACCAATGAGGAACTAAGACCCTCTGAGAGTATAATCTGCTCCAAATTACATTGCTAGTAACAGTTCAATAATTTTTTAAAAACCAACTTCATTTTGTAGAACCTTTCAAGATCAAAGAGGATCTCAAATTGTATTAAAAAACGATCCTAAAATTCAATTTATATTCATTGTGAAACAGAGTCAACCTTTACTGTGCAGCTAATAGTGATCAGAACAGTCCCCATTCCTTGAGCAGAGTCTGGGGCAGACACTATGCTTTTACTCGTGTTCTCTTCCTGTTTCTCAAAGCTACCTTGCAAAAGGTACTATGTTTAACCTTCCTTTAAGATGGGGAACTTGGTACTCAGACAGGTTTTTCAGTAACACATCCCAAATCACAGTTAATAAGCGGCAAAGCGAGGTTTTAAACCCAGGGCCCTCCTTCTCTTTGTAGGGCATCCTATTAAGAAAACAAATAATTGTCACTGGAATACTAATAAAGGGCTCTGGAAGGTAAGAACCTGCTATGACATGAACGGACCCCACTTGCCACATTCATCCCTTGTCACATCTGTTGGTAATTTCTCTTGGTTGGGTTAAGTCAATTTCCAGTGGTCAGAATCCAGACACCACAAAGCATCTGAGTTGTAATGAAGTCCTGATCCTTTTTCTTTAAATCCAATTTTCCACTTGATTTGGCTAGGGCAGGAGGATGTCAATTTCTGTGGCAGAGGTCGGCCCTATGAGAGGTTTGTCTCTATTTACATAATTCATCAGAACATCTCGGGGGGGGGTATTCATCTTCACTGACATTAGCCTTGGGATAGGAGGGGACCAGTCCCAAGCTTAGATTTTAGGGCTTGCCACGAAAAACCCGAAGTTTGCAGTTTCAATCAGGCATATTATTTACATGTGGAAATTCCCAGTGGGAAGCTGAAGAGCACAACTTAGGAGTAGTCCCCCAGTGGGAAATTGAACAGTACACTGAGCTCCTTTTATTTCCCTTTAATTTACCATCAGTATCATTACCATTATTTTGTTAACCATTTCACCAGCAATGATGTAACTTGGGAGCCAGGTAATTGCAGCCAAATGGGGAAGACACTTATCTGCAGTATTTAGTTAGCAAAGACTTTCCTTCACCTTTTTAGGGAGGGGTGTTCGGTCTTTCCTTTACTCAGGCAGCGTCGAGCTGCCTCGCGGTGCTGAAGATATTAAGAGCTCCCTGCAGCGTAATGAACTCCACACTCAGTTGAAGAGAGGTTTCTGCAATTTTCGGCTCGCTGCTGCCTAAAACTGTATCACTCTGCACAGTGAAGTGGTTTCCTGAGATTCTAACAAGCCGGGTAAAACAGACCCTGACTGTCGGTGTGGTCTGACCATTATGGAATAAAAGATCAGGACTTTCAGCTCAGAAACCTGACTCCAGTGTTTGACTCTGGGAAAGTTATCTGTGCTCTCTGAGTCTCTATTTTCTTAATTATCCAAAGGAAAGTTAATATTACTTACCTCATAGATTGTTGGGCAGTAAATGAGGTAAGAAGACTGAGAGGCCCGGAACATTCCTTAGCCCATCATAGGTGCTCAATGTATGCTCTTCCTTTCCTGAACAAAGACCTGGCATGGAAGATTTTTCTTCTGAGTCTTAAGATTGTTTGGGAGCCAAGCCCAAGGAAAGTTTTAAGGAACAATTGATTGGAAGAGAAGTACATTTTGGTTGGCAAAAATGAAGACCTTGGAGGGGCCACAAAGGTGTTTGGGATGGGCCTGGGTCTCCATACTTAACTTGAGAGTGCTGGATCACCTTTGAGAGCCGCAATGTGGGGATCTATACCTGTCTCCCCTCCCCTCCTGCTGTCTCCGGTCACCTGCTTCCCCCATCACCCTCCCGTGTGACAGCCTTCCTTCCTCTCTGCCCGTGCACTGACCTTTCCCTGTCACGGTCTTCCCACAGCTGCCACCTCTGCCTGGCTCCTCCCAGCCTCATCCCTAATGCTCCAGGTCAGAGCGTCTTTGTCATGTCCTCTCACAGATCACCCTGTGCCTTTCTTTCTACACAACACATATTGGTTTGTAACTAAGTGCGGTTCATATTGTGTGGGATTTTTAATTTAAAATATCTCCCACCACCAGACCTCGAAGTCTGGGTCTGGGACTATTCTGCTTATCAGCATCTCCCTTGGAGGTGGTCAGTAATACTCATTGAATGAATGAATGAGGAAACCTTTGGGCAAAGGGAGGAGGGCACTTGGATGCTGACTGTTGAACACTCAGAGTTGCAAAAGCAGGACAGGAAAGTGTTGATAATCACTGGACACATTGTGCTTTCTACCTGCCAGGACCTTGTCAAAGTTGAAGTCCTTCTGTGTGTTAACTTATCCAGTCTCCACAACGATCCTATTATTCCTATCACCCCCACTGCAAAGCTGAGGAAACTGGGGCACAGAGAAGTCATTCTCAGGTAGCAGTGCCAGAGCCGTGACTCGGGCCTAGACACCCTGGCTCCGGGTACCTGCTCTTAGCCATCACACCAGGCTTTTCTGTATGCACTCCCTCTCCTTAGAATGCACTTTTCTTCTCCCATCCTCTCCTCACCCCCTCTGCACATGCTTGGGCCTCTGTTTCCAGATGAAATAGCCCTTCTTGAGGGAGAGCTCTCCAGATTCCCACCGTGGGTCAAGCCTGCGGCCATCAGCAATCACACCATCCTAAACTTTGTATTCACAATCCCTGGTGCTTATTTCCTCCCTGATTGCAGGGCACATCTTATTTATCTCTGGATCTTTTGTAGCAAGTAGCACAAGGCTTGGGATATGGTAGGTGCTCAAAAACTGTTAGCTAAAGTGGAATGTTCCTCAGAAGCTCACTGTTTGCCTCGTCTGGCAAAATGTCTTTAAAATATGCATAACTTTAGCCCAGCCAGCCCATAGCTAAGAATTTACCAAGTAAAGAGATCATCATGCGAGTACAAAATAACGTTGATGATAATGGCAAAAAAAAAAAAATTACCAATGATGGTGATCAGTGGTAGACTAATGAATTATTATTCCCACATAATGGAACCCTATGCAGCCATTAAAAACGGTAGTATAAGGAGAGCTCCGATGACCTAGAACGCTGTCTGAGCTATATTGATGGATGCAAAAAAGAAAAGATGCAGGATACGGGGAAGCTCATTTGACTGAGAGCTTATTGCCTCCCGGTCGGGCATCACGCGAAGCCCTTTTACATACGTTAGCTCCTTCAGTCTTTGTAATAATCCTAGGAAATAGCTTTGTTCTGCTATAATACAGACAAGTAAACTGAAGAGTAAGCCTCTAAACCAGATTTCAACCCATAATTTTCTTTAGAGCTTGTAGCCTTGTCACCATATTATACTGCTCCGTGATCCTGTTATATGAGATTGCATCACATGGGCACAGATGTTGCCGGACACTCCTCATCCAGGCCTCCTCCTTTCACCATAATAGGATTTTTAGCTGGGCACAGGGCTGCCAGAACAAGGACGGTATTTCCCAAGTCCCTTACAGCTGGCACAGCCATATAACGTCGTTCAGGCCAGCGGGACATAAGCAGAAATATTCTGCGGAAGCTTCCTTCAGAGCAATGTGCATTCGGGTGGCCTCTCTCTCTGCTTCTCTTTAGTTTTGTTCCTGTTTTGTCCTGTTTTCCGGAATGCAGATGCTGGTCTTTGGAACATAAGGTGGAGGTCACTACAATTTAGCAACAAGATAGAGCCTGGGCCACTGACACCCTGTGGAGTCCTGCCAATTCCCACTCTCCACCTAGACTCCCACATGGGAGAGAGATGAGCTTCTGTTAGGGCGACATCATTGTTACTTTGGTTTTCTGTCACTCACAGCTGAATGGAACGTAACACAGGCACACGTGTGGGTGCACATGCATAGAGAAGTGTGCGCAAGGATTTTCATCGTAACCTTGGCACCTCAGGACTGTAGGATTGGTAGTGATATTTTACATTATCTTCAGAACTCCCTGGGTACACAGACCACTTCTTACAAAAGCAATAAATCAAAAGAAAAATGTCATCATGCCCTCCACCTTGCGCCTGAGGGTTTCAGGTCAGTGGCTGGGTCCTTGCCTGCCCGCAGCCCATCCCCAGCACTGTGACTCTGGATGACTGCTCACCCTGGTTCTCTGGCTTGCCTGACATTGAGGCTTGAGCTTACGTCTGCCAAAAAGGCACCCGTGGCATACCACTCTCTTGGGAAGGGAAGAAAGTTTGATCCATGCCCTTCCCTTCCCCAAGAAGAGAAAAACACTCAGAATATCAAGTCGGTGTCTCCAAAGAAAAGAGAGGTGGGGGGATGTCGCCTGTGGCTCAAGGAGTAGGGCGCAGGCCCCACATACCAGAGGTGGTGGGTTCAAACCTGGCCCCAGCCAAAAACCAAAGAATTTTTAAAAAGAAAAGAAAAGAAAAGAGAGGTGGGAACACAGTATATTTCATTCATTTATTCAGTGCATATTGATTGAGAGACTGTATACTCTAAGCTGTGTTCTAGGCTGGTCTGCAGCAAACAAAGAGTCTTTCATGTGTATGTATTCCAGTGGAGGGACCAATAATCAATAAACATGCATTTAGATGCATCTGTATGACCTTTTTGAGCCAACCTAAGTTTGAAACCATCAATTAGTAATAGTTTTAATGTCTCCTTGGTTCATTTATTTACTTGACAAACATGTTCCCAGTGCCTCAACATGCAAGGCTGGAAACTGGGAATCTGAAGATGAGCGAGCAAGATTCAGCCAGTCTAATGAAGTGTCAGGGCTGTAAGGTTGCCACGTGGTAAGGTAGGAGTTACAATCCCATACAGGGGGATATCACAGGGGCTCCCAGCCTTGCCTGGAGAGGGGTGCAAGGAAGCCTTTGGGGGCCATATTGGCTGACCTAAGTTCAGAAGGGTGAATAAACATTGCCAGCTTATGTTTCAGCCTCAGTGGGAAGGATGCTTCTGAAGTACAGCCAGTAGCAACAGGAGAATTCAAGGGGCCCCTGTATCGTTCAAGTATACAGGGAAACTCAGCTAACATCTAAAGTGAGAGGATTCAGATATGTGTGGCTAATGGATGAGCTGGGTCACCTCACACTGAAAAGTAACATTTGCCTGGAGTTGAGGGGGGTCGTCAGGGCTGGAGAGGATAGATTGGGGTGTCTGCTTAGCGCTTGGTCTCCAGCCTGGTCCCACACACTGTGTCTCAACCCTAGGGAGGACAGGCAGGGCCTGGAGGAGTTGTGTTCATGGAGGCCTATGTGAGATTGGGTCTTAAAGGATTAGGTGATGAGAGGACAGAGGGGGACAAGCCTCCTTCCCGCATGCTCTCACGTTGACATGTGGCCTCAGTCAGGGAGCCTTTCCAGACTGCAACACTGCCTGGACTTCACAGGGCTGCAGGCTGGGAATACCGGGAGATACTGCTCAGAGGAGGAATGTATCCTTAGCAAGACACAGGCATGATCTCAAGGGATAGGACTGCACCTTAAATGGCTTCCCAAGCAGTGACAATCAGTGAGGGTGCCACAGAAAAGACTGTGTGGTTCAGGGAGGCACTGAGAGGCCAGCTGCTCCAAACTGACTGGCGTCTGTGATGAACAGGTCACCACACAGTGCCTGGAGTACAAAGTGGTCTTGGAAGTTTTAGCAGGGTAGACAGAGGTGCCTAAAACCCATGAGCTTGTGAGATCTCAGAAACCCAAGTTACAGAAGTTTTTAGAAAGAAGCAAGGATGTTGATATTTTGTTATTACTATTAGTAATAGCTAATGTTTCTCTCTCTTTTTTGAGATAGAGTCCCATCCTATGCCCTGAGCAGAGTGCAGTGGTGTCATAGCTCCCTGCAACCTCAGACTCAGGCCATGGGCATCCTGCTGCCTCAGCCTCCCAAAGCTGAAGCTGCTGGGATTATAGGTGCTCACTGCAGCACCCAGCTGGGTTTTTCATTTTTTTTATGAGTTGGGGTCTCACTCTCACTCAGACAAGTCTCAAACTCCAGAGCTCAAGCAATCCTCCCGCCTCAGCCTCCCACAGTGCCGGGATTACGCGTAAGCACCACACCCAGCAACTAATGCTTTTGGACACAAATTATATGCTAAATCCTTGTAAAGAAGTCATTTCATTTAAACTCATAACACCCCTTTGTGTTATGTGCATTACTGATGTAATCTGAAAAACTTGCTTTTCAAGAGTTACGTATCAGCAATCTCTGGTTTGATGATTTCCTTTTTCTCAAAGAACAGAATTCTTATGCCATAAATCATAGGATCCATCCAGAAAGAACCCACTCTCCTCCCAGCACATCCCAGGGCTGGTTCTGTCTGCCAAACAGTCCTCTGCACTCTGCTGCAGCCTTGAAGGCCAGACACTCATCTTTCCCCTTCACAGGTTCCATTAGCGTTGTTTACAGCGATTTGACATTTGTTCACCCAGAGCTAACTGCAGGGCAATTCTACAATTACAGTGGTGTTTGTTTTTGTTTTTTTGTTGGTTTTTTCTTTTCCAATAAAGATTGAAAGGTTGAACAAGTAATGTTAACATTCAACCTCGTGCAAAAACATTTTAACCAAAAGACTTTCAAAATTGATTTTTTGCAGTGAGCAACTTGGAAAACATTTGTTAGAAGTTGCTTATGTTCTATTAGTTGGCAAAAGGCATTGTGGGCATTAATTTAGAGCAATGGGTCTCAAAGTGTGGCCCCAGAGCAGCAGCAGGACCTAGGAACTTGTTAGAATAAACATTCTTGGGCCCCACCCAGACCTGCTGAATCAAAAAATTTGGAGGTAAGGCCTAGCAATAGATGGTTTAACAAGTCTGCCATACAATGTACACTCAAGTTTGAGACCCTGTAATTTACATGGCTAAATAGAAATGGCCTTTCAGAAGGCTGATCCATACATCCGCAAATTAACAACCTGATACAGAACTCTGTTTACATTTATATTCATCCTCCAGCTCTCAGCTAAAATATCACTTTGGGCTTGGCGCCTGTGGCTCAATCGGCTAAGGCGCCAGCCACGTACACCTAAGGTGGCGGGTTCGAGTCCCCAGCCCGGGCCCGCCAAACAACAATGATGGCTGCAACCAAAAAATGGCCAGGCATTGTGGTGGGCGCCTGT
>CAUYQV010163820.1:0-13673 GCA_963574575.1 Galagoides demidoff
TTGTTTTTTATAATTTTTATTTTGAAATATTAGGGGAATGATTCATGGGCATTTTTAAAATTTCCATACTACTCAAAGTAATCTACAGATTTAATGTAATCCCCATCAAAGCACCAATGTCATAATGGAAGAACACAAAAAAGCACTTTACTTCATATGAAACCAGAAAAAAACCTAAATAACCAATGAAATTCTAAGAAATAAAAACAAATCTGGAGGTATGATGTTACCAGACATCAGGTTATTCTACAAGTCTCTAGTGATCAAAAAGAATGATACTGACACAAAACTAGAGATATACATTGATGGAAAGGATAGAGAACCTAGAAATGAAACCAGCCAAATATCACCATCTGGTCTTTGATGGACCAAACAAAAGCATACACTTGGAAAAAGAATCCCTATTTAATAAATGATGCTGGGAGGACTGGTTAGCCACATGTAGAAGACTGAACTGGACCTATACCTTTCATCACTTAGAAAAGTAGACTCAAGATGGATAAAAAGATTTAAATCTAAGACATGAAATGATAAAAATCCTAGAAGAAAGTATGGGAAAAACTCTTGAGGATGTCAACCTGGGAAAAGATTTTTATGAAGAGGATTTCAGTGGCAATCATAACAACAGAAAAAATAAACAGATGGGACTTAAAACTGAAAAGCCTTTGTACATCTAGGAACATAATAACTAAAGCGAATAGACAACCTTCAGAATGGGAGAAGATATTTGCATTCTACAAATCTGACAAATGGCTGATTATTAGACTCTATAGAGAACTCAAACTAATCAATAATCCCATTTATTAGTGGTCAAGAGACATTAACAGAATCTTGTCTGAAGAAGACAGAAAAATGGCCAAGAAACACATGAAGAAAAGCTCATCATCCCTAATCATCAGAGAAATACAAATCAAAACCACCTTGAGATATTACATAACCCCAGTGATAATAGCCCACATCACAAAGACCCAAAGTTGCAGATGTTGGCATGGATGTGGAGAGAAGGGAATACTTTTGCACTGCTGGTGGGATTGCAAAATAATATAGCCCCTTTGGGGAGAGTATGGAGAATCCTCAAATGCTAAAAGTAAACCTTTAATTTGATCCCATAATCCCATTACTACGTTTCTACCCTGAAAGGCCCGGGGGACAACATTTTACCATAAGAACTTTTGCACTAATATGTTTATCACAGCTCAGTTCACAATCACCAACAGGTGTAATCAACCCAAGTGCCCATCAACACATGAATGTGTTAATAAACTGTTGTATAGGTATATCATGGAATACTATGCACTCATAAAAAGATGTACAATTTTTATATTAACCTGGATGGAGTTGAAGAACTTTCTCCTTAGAAAGGTATCACAAGAATGCAAAAGCAAGTATCCAGTGTACTTAGTACTAATATGAAATCAATAGATAAACAACTGCATGCCCACATATTAGAAAAACACAATTATATTTGAAGGGGAGGAAGGGGGCAGGAAGGAGGGAAAGAAAGGAGGAGAGAGGGAGATTGGTAAACTCTCACCTAATGGGCACAATGTAACTGAAAGGCTCAATTACAACTTGGGCTTTACCTAACAAACACAAACAATGTAACCTAATCATCTGTATTCTCGTATTAATCTGAATTTAAAAGGGGCTACTACTAGTGTTTTTTGTTATATGGATGAACCATATCATGTTCAAGTCTGGGCTTTTAGAATGCCCATCCACAGCATCCCGTACATTGTATTGATAGGTAAATTTTCATTCCTGAGGCTTCTCTCCCATGCTCCCTTCTTAGTTTCCAAAGTCTTTTGCAGCACTTTATAACCATGTGCACCCATTGTTTAGTTACCACTTATTAGTGAGAACATGTGGTATTTGGTTTTCCATTCCTGAGGTTCTTCACTTAGGATAACATTCTCTGGCTCCACACAAGTTGCTATAGATGACATTATTTTCTTACTTGTTATGGCTGTGTAGTACCCCATGGTATATGTATACCACACTTTCTTTATCCGCTCACCAGGTGATGGATACTTAGGTTGATTCTACATCTTTGCAATTGTGAATTGTGCTGCAATAAATATTCAGGTATGGGTGTCTTTTTGACTTCAGAGAAAGTTGCCCTAAATATCCAGACACTGGGATCACATAATTCCCTGGGGACCCACTGGCCTCATGTGTGTGAAAAGTGAAGGGCTGAAGCTCCCTGGGGAGCACAGGATATATATATATATATATACACACACACACACACACACACAATGAATAGAAAAGTAGTATGACACTCACTGACTTGTCTCAGATCTATGGGGAAGAGGAGTAACCCTGAGGGTGATGGCATCCCAGTGCTTTGTTCTCAAGAAGCTCCCAGTTCACTCTGGGGACCACGTGGTAGAGAAGCTCTCCAACAGATTTGTAGCCTGCAGTCTACCAGAAGTATGAGTGGAGGAAAAAAAAAATCCTCCCATCTACCTGTACTAGAGGGCTCCAAATTTCTTGGGGTTTGAACTCTACTAATATCTTGTTCCTTCTTGTATTCTGCAACCTCTTCCAGTGGAATCTCCGGTAGGTTGTGGCCCTCAGAATAACAACTAGTTATGTTTTTTTCTGTTTGTTTGTTTGTTTATCTCAAACATTTCCTTCTTTCTGAGGTGATATGGCAACTGGTATCCCTAGTCAGCTATCTTGCCTCTCCTCTTAAGAACTATATTTCATTGAAAAGATTGAATAACACAGTTTATCCATTCACCTACTGGAAGATACTCAGATTGCTTCCAATTTTTGATAATTAGTAATAAAGCTGCTTTAATATACATTTGCATATTTTTATGTGAACATAAGTTTTCAAGTCATTAGGGTAAATACTTAGGAGTGCAATTGTTGGATCATGTAGTAAAATTACGTTTAGCTTTGTTTGTCCCCCCCCTCCTTTTTTTTAGACAGAGTCTCACTCCATTGTCCCAGGCTAGAGTGCTATGGTGTCACAACTCATACAACCTCAAACTCCTGAGCTCAAACAATCCCCTTTCCTCAGTCTCCCAGAGTAGCTGGGACGATAGTCATGTGCCGCTATGTCCAACTAGTTTTTCTATTTTTTAGTAGAGACAGAGTCTTGTGCTTGCTCAGGCTAGTCTCCAGTCCTGAGCTCAAGCAGTCCACCGGTCTTAGCCTCCTAGAGTGCCATGATTATAGGCTTGAGTCACCGTACCTGGCCTACATTACTTTGTAAGAAACTTGCCAAATGTTCTTCATATAGGCCTGTACCAGTTTGCTTTCTCCAGCAAAGGATAAAAATTTCTGTTGCTCTCCATCCTCAGCATCATGTGCTATTATACACCTTTTAGATTTTAGCCATTCTATCAGGTGTGAGGTAGAATTTCATCATTGTTATAGTTTGCAATTCCCTAGTGACATATGGTGTTGAGCATCTTTTTCACATGCTTCTTTACCATATATACCATTTCTTTGGTGAGATGTCTATTCAGATATCTTGCCCACTTTTTAGTTGGGTTTTATACTTTCTTGTTATTGAGTTTTCAGTGCATATATGTTTTTAATCACTAAGAATATATACCTAGGAATGGAATTTCTGGGTGACATGGTAATTTCATATTTAACTTTTTGAGGAGCTGCCAGACTATTTTTCAAAGTACTTGTTCCATTGTATATTCCGAGTAGCAATGTGCAAGGATTTTAATTTCTCCATTTATAATACTTGTTATTTTCAGTTTGTTCAATAATACCCATTCTAGCGGTTGTGATGTGTTATCTCATTGTGGTTTTGATTTACTTATGGTTTGTTCATTTTTACAAGTTCATTCTACCAATTGGTATTTTTGATTAGAACCTATTTACATTTAATGCAATTACTGATAAGGTAAGATTGATATTTGCCATTTGGCTATTTGTTTTCCATAGGTCCATTATCTTCTGTTGTTATTCTCTATTTCCTCTTTTGCTGCCTTTTTGGTAATAAATCCAATTTTTTTACTGGACCATTTTCATTCCCTTGTCATTTATTTTTTCTATGTATAATTTAAATTATTTTCTTAATGACGTCTGTGAAAATTATAACGAACATCTTAACTTACAGCGATCTACTCAGACTAATTCAATTTTAATTAGAAGTATACAATATCGTTCCTCTTATTTAACACCATTCTCTCTGAAACCCTAGGTGCTGTTATTGATATACAAATTATATCTTTTAAAATATATTCCCGTCTTAGTCAGGTCTGCTATAATGGAATATCATGGACTGAATAAGTTAAATAGCAAAATATTATCTCTCATAGTCTTGAAGGCTGAAAGCTGAGATTAGGTGTCCAGCATGACTGGGTTCTTAGTAAGAACTCTCTCAGAGTTATGTCTTCATATCTTCTTCTTCAGCAGGTGTATGCAGACAAAGAGTGAACTCTAATTTCCTTCTTATCTTACAAGGACGTCGATCCCATCCTGGGGGTTTTACCTTCATGATCTAATTACCTATTAAAGGCCCCACTTCTCAATACCACCACTCTCCAAGAATATAATACCAATAGGTATTATGGTTTCAACATATCGATTTTAAAGACACACAAACATTTGATTCATAGCAATATCCCCCTACACATATTTATGATTATTGTTTTATTTTTATCAGATAGGAAAAAAATTTTAAAACAAGCTATGTGCTAATTCATGTAGTTACTTTTACTTGTGCTTTTTCTATTTTTTATGCAAATTCAAGTTATTGTCCAGGGACATTTCATTTAATCCTGAAGGACTTCCTTTAATATTTCTTATACAGCAGATCTGCTGAGATCAATATTTTTAGTTTTTGTTTATCTGGCAGTATCCTAATTTCTCCATTTTTGAATGATAATTTTGTTGAATACAGAATTCTTGGTTAACAGTATTTTTCTTCCAGCATTTTAAATATTATATTCCACTCTCTTAAAACCTTCATGATTTCTGATGAGAAAGCAACTGTTAATTTTATTTCAGACCTCTTATACATTATTTTACTTTCAAGATTCTTGTTTTGTCCAGAATTGACATTTTGATTGTTATATGTCTGTGAGTTTTTAAGTTGTTCCTACTTTGAGACACTTGCTGTTCTTGGATATTTTCATCAATTTTGGAGTTTTTGAACATTATTTCTTTGATTATTTTTTGATGTTTTCCAACTTTTCTCTCCTACAAGTCTTGTTCTACTTAAGTTGGTACATTTTAAGGTGGTGCCTCACCTGTCTCTGAGGTTCTGTTAATTTTTCTTCATTCCTTTTCTTGCTATTTTTCAGTATGATAATATCAATTGACCTAGTTCAACTTTGCTAATTCATTCTTTTGTTTTCTCAAATATTTTGCTGAGTTTCTCTATTAGAGTTCTTATTCTTAGTTATTATACTTTTTAAACCTAGAATTTCTAATTGATTTTCTTTTTTAAAAAGTAATTATTTCTTTATTGCTACTCTCTATTTATTGAATCATATGCTTTAGTTTTTTCAATGTGTTTTTCTCTATTCTTTTTTTTTTTTTTTTTTTTTTTAGATACAGAGTCTCACTTTTTCGCCCTCGGTAGAGTGCAGTGGAGTCACTCCAGCACCTCCAACTCCTGGGCTTAGGCGATTCTTCTGCCTCAGCCTCCCAAGTAGCTGGGACTACAGGCGTCCGCCACAATGCCTGGCTATTTTTTGTTGCAGTTTGGCCGGGGCTGGGTTTGAACCCGCCACCCTCGGTATATGGGGCCGGCGCCCTACTCACTGAGCCACAGGCATCTCCCTTTTTCTCTATTCTTTGAATATATTTAAATCAGTTAACAAAGTTTTATCTATTTTAGTTCAATTTTTTGGGCTTCCTCAGGAATAATTTTTATTGATTGCTTTGTTACTTGTGTATAAGCAATACTCTCATATATATATCATAATGGTTTTCCTTTTTTTTAAAAGCTAGGCATTTTAAATAACATGACATAGCAACTAAGAAAGTCAGATTCTCCCCTCTCTGCAGAATTTGTTGGTCCTGTTTGTTGTTGCTACTGCCATTGTCACTGCTATAATTGTTCCCTACTCCCCCCTTTGGGGTAACTTTATTCTAAACTATTTCTGTCAAATCTGTATTCTTTGTCATTTGTGATCTGTGAGATTTCCGTTTGGGCAACTTAGTGGTCAACTAACTAATGAGTGGCATTTCCTTCACCAGAATTACTAACTCTACCAGTTAGGGCTATGTGGCATGTTGTCAACACTTAGGGAGGCAGTTTTCTCTGCTTTAGTCTTTACTTTCTGCTTTCATAGAGCCCTAAGTTTGGCCAAAGATTAGAGCTGAAAGCTTTCTCAGCTATTTCCTGGGTATATACAAGACCCTTGGAATACTTACAGGCTTATGTATTTGTGTGGCA
Organism: Galagoides demidoff; assembly: GCA_963574575.1. Taxonomy (NCBI): domain Eukaryota; kingdom Metazoa; phylum Chordata; class Mammalia; order Primates; family Galagidae; genus Galagoides; species Galagoides demidoff. The sequence continues at coordinate 6,380 of CAUYQV010163820.1, forward strand.
GTCTAGATTCCCAAAAATTATGTTGCAGCTTTCAAAAGCCCCAGATAGAGAGCTCATTCCTCATATATTTCAATTAATATTTTTAATCAGCTCATTGTTTGGCACAATTTTTATTATAAGGTCTGGCAGTTTTTATATTAAACAATACCTCTCCTTTTATTTAATAAATACCTCAAGTGAAAAATTGTTTATACTGGATGGGATCTGAGTTAGATCAAAGACAGGTAGACCCTATGAGGATGGTTTCCCAGGGAATGACCAAATAGGTCAAATGACATTTCCCTGGAAATCAGGTTTTAGAGTAGTTTCAATTCTGTCCACTTCCACTATTTCTAGTGACTGGTAGGTTGCTGACTTTTACTATGATTGTAGAGATCTTGTCTCTCATAAGTACTACCGAGTTGGGAGAAGGGCATGGACATAGACAAAAGTAAAATGCTGCAGGATCTTCATTTTTACTTTGGCTAATATTAGAGTTCTGAAAAAGTTTATGTTGTTCAGTCCATTTTTCTTCCAGCCTCCTCATTGCTATTATGGAAGAGAGGGTTTTCTTAAGTCCTTACTCTTTGATTCCCACTGATATCACCTCCTGATGCTTCAAAAGAAGAGCTATTCCATACAAGCAAAGGAAGGCGTGTGTATTATAAAGCATTATGTAATAGATCCCTTTTCCCAGAAGCAGAGGCTGGGATGAGAATTCTTGCATAAATAATTTGGTAAGGAAAGGTTCTTGGGAGGAACCACTAAGATATGAGGGGAAACAGGCCAGGGTAGGAGAGAAAGCTCAAGCAAGAGCTCAAGGCCTCAGCTTTATCCCACACAGGATCCCTGGACTATAACTTATATCTCATTGTTATTGCATCTACTTAAGAAAACCAGCACATTGTACCCTGTGAATGCATTAATGTACACAGCTATATTTAATAACACACACACAAAAAGAAAGGGAAGTCATTATTATGGGCTGAGTTGTGCCATCTCCGATTTATACATTGAAGTCTTAATCCCCATTATCTCCAAATGGGCCTGTATTAGGAGATAGGATTTTTAAAGAGGTAATTAAGTTAAAATGAGGTCATATCAGTGGCCCTAATCTAATAGAATTTGTTTCCTTATAAGAGGACATTAGGACACAGACACAGAGAGGGAAGATCATGTGAAGATCCGGAAATAGCCATCTACAAGCCAAGGAAAGATGCCTCAGGAGAAGCCAACCCAGTCAGCACACCTCAAATTCAGACTAATAGCCTCCAGACTGTAAGAAATAAGCTTCTGTTCTTTAAGCCACTCAGTAGGTGGCACTTTGTTATGGCAGCCTTAGCTATATCCATAGAAGTATATGAATACAGTGGTTTCCAGACTCCTGCACTTTACATCATATATCTGTTCCCAGGTGCTTCTAGCAATTTTTGCCTATGTATAAAACAGTTTTAATAATCAGAGGGAGCCCTTCCAGTAAAGGTTGCAAGAGTTTCCTTTAGAAGCAGGAGTACAGAAACTGGGTGAGGAAATCACAACACTAGTGAAATCAACCTGAGGGATCATATCCACAACCATAGGGTTTTTAGTTGCAAACAAGAGAAATCAATCCTCAGTGGTTTAAATGGAGAATAAGTACATTAAATTATATTAATCAGTTAATTTCTAGGAAGCTAGATGAGTAAGTGACAGGATCACATAAGAAGGCCCAGTGCCCAGAAAACTAATCAGAAATAGTCCAATAAAGATATTATGCCAGGAATTTTTAATAATAGACATTAGCACCAGCATATAACTTCTGCCACTGCTGTCCCTAGAAACCAGGAGAGTGCACATTGAAAAGGAATTTGAGATAAGGCGTTTGTCTTTGTGCCACCACCTTCAAATTCAGTGTTTGGCTTCGTCATATTTGATAGGCATGCTCTTGATTATGTTTATCTTTGAGGAAGGCTATGAAAGTGAAAGCTGGACATTTATATAGAAACATGCCCTCTATTATACCAGGACTGACATGGAGGGAGTTTTCAAAATGTAACAAAGATATTCCAAGCTTCTGGACATCCAAAATAAAGGATAAATATCTGCTAGAGTGGGATTTGGAAAATAAGTTTTATTTTATTAGAATTCAAAGGAAAGATACGAGAGATAATATAGATGATTGCTAATTTATGATCCTGGATTATAATCCCTGATCAAGACCAATTAGTTGTAAATGAAGGAGGTCATTTGTGTTCTTTGCTGCTGCTCTTCTAAGCATCTGCAGTTTCCTGATGGGGTCTGCATTTTATACATCTTTATTTGGATATACTGTTTTATTTTCCTAAAAATTCTTCCAGGTTTTCCTTTTCCTCTCTTGTTTTTCTTGATAAAAGGTTCTAATCCTTCAAGAAATTATTTCCATATCTTTTTGTTGTTGTTGTTGAGACACAGTCTCACCCTGTGCCCCTGAGCAGAGTGCAGTGGCTTGGTAGTTCACTGCAACCTCAGACTCCTGGCTTGTGGGCATCCCGCTGCCTCAGCCTCTGGAAGCTGCTGGGATTACAGGTGCTTGCCGCAGAGCCCCACTGGGTTTTTCCATTTTTTTCATGAGTCGGGGGTCTCACTTCCGCTCAGGGGAGTCTCAAACTCCTGAGCTCCAGCGATTCTCCCTCCTCAGCCTCCCACAGTGCTGGGATTACAGACATGAGCCACCATGCCCGGCTATTTCCATATCTTAGAAGATTTTTTTAGTTGTTATAGGAAATTAAATGATCTTTTTTTACCTGTTTCCCTTTGGTGTTGAACTGTTTCTTATTAGAAGTATTTCCCACTCCTTTTACCCACATTATGGTTTTATCTTTTTGGAATTAGAAAATATGAAGAATATAAATATTTGTCTCTCTCAGAAATGTTAGGAGGTTTTGTTCACATTGTAATTCTTGCCCATTTGAGGGTAGCGCCCAAATGTGTCCATTCTTTATTCATTATTTTTAAATCTCCTCCTAGATCAGTCCTTTTCCTTTTGTGTCACCAGGACAACTGTGACTCATACCATGCAGAAGAGACATTGTCAGGAGAGGAAGAGAAATGAACCCTTGATCCAGTATTCAACTCCAAGTTAAGAAAGTTCTCTCCTTGAAAGTTTTATGAAACCTTGACACTCTCCATGCCCATGTAAAAGAACTGAGTGGATGTAAATACTCTTGATACCTGGAAATTAATGAAATATCTATCAATATAGATTGAATGCATGAATATCATACATGTATTTATATAAATTCTACCTATCAAGGGAAAATGTGAAGGTTAAAATATTTGAATTCATTTTCTAATGTCCCAATTTAATCAAAAAACATGTGAAGGGATTTTTTGTTGTTGTTATATTAGTAACTAAATCTAGAGGAGGTATTTGATTCTATATTCTCATTATGTATGCATCACTTCTAGTTACAATCTGTGTTTATAGCACTTCCTGGTAATTTAGAGTTGCTAGCCTAAGTAGATATCAAGATGGATCAAGCTACTGCTATAAAAATGTGAATAGAATGAATCAGACATCAAAGGCATGACCCTGTAATTGGTAGTGTATTGAAGAGGAAGAGATTGGTGACCAAGGATAGTTTATCTGGCAAATATGGTGTTGGATTTTTAGAGAGATACAAAATAATTCCTAGGGTAGGTAAGAAAAATGGAAGTAGAAACTCAAGAGAAAGAGAAAATAAAATTATTATTTAACTTTTTTATTAGAGTTTTTGACATCAACACCCTCAGCACATGTGAGTGTGATGCTGACACTTGAAATTCTAAACAAGCATAACCCCAAGAATGGTTATACGTAGAAAGATGTTTTCTGTGGTAGTCAGGATAGGCTTGGCTATGCTGTAGTAATGAATGATGAAATATTCCTGATTTTACATAGTAGAAGTTACTTGTCTTTATATTTTAGTACAGTGTGGGTCAGATAGCCCTCCACAGTAGCTCTCTTTCAAGTGATGACTGAGGGACTGAATATTTCTGAATTAGGCTATGTCTGACTAATGGCTCCCAGTATAACCACTCGAAGAGAAGAGAGGCTGGTGGAACACAGATCATGTTTAAAAATAATCTCCATGTTGGGCAGCACCTGTGGCTCAAAGGAGCAGGGCGCTGGCCCCATATGCTGGAGGTGGCAGGTTCAAACCCAGCCCTAGCCAAAAACTGCAAAAAAAAAAAATCAAAAAAATCTCCGTGTCTTCTACCCACATATCATGGACCATGTCCAGGCCTAACTTCAGTCATGGTTGGTAATCTTTCTGGGTACTCCAGAAGAGACTTGAAGTCGTTATCTCTGCCTTGGTTTCAAGATTATGAGGAAACTAAAAAAAAAAAAAAAAAAAAAGAAACTATGCAGCATTGGCATTGGTGCAAGTGGAGGATGTGTGAAAGCCCCTGGAAAGGACTCATTGCCTTATTAATGATGAAAGGCTGAATAAAATGAAGGTTAAGCTTTAAAGAATACATTAGCACTGGCTATTCCTAACAGGGTTCTGAGCATCTTGAAACTAATAAACATATCAGGCCTCACAAAGAGAAGAATATGGAGAAAAATAGATAATTTGGGCAGACACCATTAGAATTCCTATATTCACATGTTGGATATCCATCTATGATCATTACCACCTCTAACACCTCTCTGATCTGAAGCTTTATTCGCTATAAGATATTTGGAAATAGTCTCTCAGGTCACTTACACTGTTATCATTCAGCAATTCCATGGTTTTCTTTCTTTTTTAAGGTGGGGTAATTCATGGTTGGTTTGATAGAAACTCTATAGCTGACAGGAGAATTTTTCTTCAGGAAGAAAAATGTCAAAGTTAGAAATGACTATTTTCTAATCTAACGTGTTTTATTCACCAGGATTAAATTTTTAAAGATTCTATTTGCCATCTGTTATTTCCTTTACTCCAGTTATAATATGTACACATTTTTCCTTTTATTGAAATACCAATTTGTCTTCTTAATTTTTTCAAAAGAAAAGATTCACATTCTGAGAAGTCAAAAATCTTATTTACTATAATTTCCTTTTTTTTTTTTTGGAATACTGTTACTCTCCTGGGCTTAGAGTTTGTTCAATATATGACATTTTATATAAATCAAAAGATATTATTTTCTAAAATACAAGGGTGAATTTTTACTCAAAGTTTAACCTAGTTAGTGGTTCCGATGTTTAGATACAAATGTTCTCTGTTGTCAGTTGTTCTATGAACAGACAGTCATACCTGGTGGAATCTAGTTCCATGTTTTATTACTTCTATGACCTCTTAGGTAAGTTACTTACCCCTGTGTGCATTCCTTTCCCCATCTATGAACTGGAGTCAGTAATATAGTATCTACACAATGGAATAATTATAGAGATCAAATGAGAAAGTGCTTGACAAGTTCTTAACACAGTATATTACTAAGCAAAGGTTAGGTATTATTATTGTGATAATATCAATGCTATAATTTTATTCAATTATCAATTAATTACACAATGATAGCTCAGTCAATCTTATTTGTTCTCCCTCACCTGCAAAATCTCTTTTAATGGAAATTGGTCAAAGTCTTCTATTAGAATATCAAACTTATCCTGAGCTTTCAAGGTCAGGGGATGGGGACACTTATTTCTCTGGTACTATCTACAGTATTAGGTGAGTATTACTATTCTTTTAAAGATCTAAGTATTATAATGATATCTTGTTTTAATTGTGTATTCCATTGCCTGATATAGTACCAGGCACATAATAAGTGTTTAATATTTAAATGCTGAATGCACTAGTATATTTATGCAATGAAAACATGTGCCCCTCTGTATAAAGAAGAAACTTTCTTCTGAAGTTAATTTTCTAGGATACAGAATCATATTACTTGAACATTCATTATGTTAATTAAAAAATCCAGCACTTTTGTGACCATAGCTCATCCATCCACGAAGCAGACCAATCAACTTCCATGTCAGCACATTTCTTTTTTTTTTTTTTTTTTTTGAGACCGAGCCTCAAGCTATCCCCCTGGGTAGAGTGCCATGGCATCACAGCTCATAGCAACCTCCAACTCCTGGGCTCAAGCGAATCTCCTGCCTCCACCTCCCAAGTAGCTGGGACCACAGGTGCCCGCCACAACACCCGGCCATTTTTTGGTTGCAGCCATCATTGTTGTTTGGCGGGCCGGGGCTGGGGATTCAAACCCCGCCACCTTAGGTGTACATGGCTGGCGCCTTAGCCGATTGAGCCACAGGCGCCGAGCCCTGAGCAGGATTCTTAACATGACTTTCTATGTTATAGATATTCTTTTGCTTGAATATTTTTTAGGGATTTGAAAACTATTTAAGGTCCTGGTTCTGGATTCAAGAACAAGACAGAGGCAAAGATTGGATACAGGATGCTGTTTCTGTGTCCTTCTGTGGGATGTTGAAGAAATGATTGATTTCTATTTGGGTTTCATTTGTCAAATGAAAAGTGTTGAGGAGGAGGAAATGGAGTTTTTTACAACGCTCACATTTGATACTTTTATCAAATAGGCTATGAGGAGGAAATTCATAGGAGGCTTTTCCTACACACACATACACACACACAGTATCACTCTCTATATGTAGACAATATGCCCTAAAACTCCAAGGAACACAAATCAGATATTTAATACGAAACAAGATTTATAATAGAGGTCCAAAATGTGATTTGACTGGGTGTCTATAGTTTTTTTTTAATGTCAAAACTCCCAAATATAATAAAACAAAAGTGAGCCACTTTTAATTTACACTAACCTGCAACGAAAGAGCTGAATCCCAGAGAATCCAGGACCCTTTCAACTAACAGATGACCCCACCGTAATGGCTCCTTAATCCAAGGTTTGCGAGATTATTTATAATCCAAGTAAACATGTTCTGTTTTTTACAAAGAAACTGATTCTGTGGACTAAATAATCAGTTCTTTACAAACATGTTAGTTACAAGTTTCATTTCCGAGGAACTAAAGAACTTGATGGTAAATAGTTAAATATTTCTGGAAGTTTCTTGATTCTTCTTGGTTAACATAACAAGAAACAGAATACAGATATAATTTTTTTCAATTTTGAGAATATCACATACCTTAATTGCTTTTGTAAAATTTAAGTCAAAGTTAAGAGTGTTCCCATCGGGCTCGGCGCCTGTGGCTCAATCAGCTAAGGCGCCAGCCAAGTACACCTAAGGTGGCGGGTTCGAATCCCCAGCCCAGGCCCGCCAAACAACAATGATGGCTGCAACCAAAAAATGGCCGGGCGTTGTGGCGGGCACCTGTGGTCCCAGCTACTTGGGAGACGGAGGCAGAAGACTCGCTTG
>CAUYQV010163822.1:0-15700 GCA_963574575.1 Galagoides demidoff
ACTCCTGGGCTCAAGGGAGTCTCCCGCCTCAGCCTCCCAAGTAGCTGGGACCACAGGCGCCTACCACAACGCCCGGCCATTTTTTTGGTTGCAGCCATCATTGTTGTTTGGCGGGCCCAGGCTGGGGATTCGAACCCGCCATCTTGGGTGTACATGGCTGGCGCCTTAGCCGACTGAGCCACAGGCACCGAGCCATCATTGGAGAATTTTTAAAGATAGTAAGGGAAAAGTAAATCCATATGGGACCTAAGGACTGAACACCAAGCACAGTCACAGGACATCTTGTGCCTTCTCCCCAATGCCCAAGGAAAAAGCCTGGTATGACCAGGCACTTCATAACCCCCTATTCTAACAATAAAATGTTCACCCTTTCCATATCCCAGGTGACACCTGCTGACAACATGGCAATCTCAGCAGCACCAGCAAAAGGCCTCCAGTAGGAGACTCCCTGATAACAAGTAGTCAGGAGAAACACTTGTCCCTGCCAGGTCAGAGGCTCCCCTCTCTCATGTAGATATAACAACATGTGGCCAGGGACAGCAACAGAGGCATGCCCCCCATAACAAGCACATTGTCTGTATACCTTCCTTTATTTCTATGGGATGGAGACTCCCTTTTTTCCTCCTAAATGCACCACGTAGAAAAGCTTGAGGAAGCTTTTCCTTTCCTCTCAAGCAGCACCAGCAGGGACCAAAGAATATGTCACCCGTGAAGTGAGAGAACCAAAGTAACATTGTAAAGGCTCTGTGTCACTAGAACCACAGCCCACAAAAGTAGATAGGAACATACCTGTTAAACCTAAAGCAGTATGACGGTCTGCTAAAATTAAAAGTAAGAAGGATCCAGAATCTTCAAACTTAATAGCCAAAGTGTATAGTATAGTATAATAGAAAATCACCCATCATGCCCAGAACCAGGAAACAACTTGGTTAAAAAATTCATAAAATTGGAATTTGGAAGAAATTATCACAATTCAATAAAAAGTACCTATAAGAGGCTGGGCACTGTAGCATGCCTGTAATCTTAGCACTCTGGGATGCTGAGGTGGGTGGATTGCTGGCACTCATGAGTTTGAGACCAGCCTGAGTCTCCCATCTCTACTAAAAATAGAAAAAAACCAAGGCAAGAGGATCACTTGAGCCTGAGTTGGAGGTTGCTATGAGCTATGATGCCACAGGATTCTACCCAGAGCAAGAGCTGAGACTCTGTCTCAGAAAAACAAATAAATAAAAAGGCTCTTTTTTACCACCAATATGCAGTGTCATACTGGAACGACATTATTGCATAGGCAATACAATAAGATAAGAAAACTAAATAAAAAGGCATACAGACAAAGACATTTGGAAATAAACAAATAAGAGTGTCCCATTTGTATTTCCTAAGATTGTCTATGTAGAAAACCCCAGAATTATAAAAAACAAACAATGTCCTAGAGGTAATATGTGAGTTTAGCAAGGTTATAGGATATAAGTTTGATACGCAAAAATTAATCACATTTCTATACTAACAACACATGGAAACAAAATAAGAACATAGCATTTATAATCATTTCAAACAAAGTGAAACCCATATTTAAATTAAAACAGAATACGAATGCTGGAATTTAAAATGTTGTTCAAAAAACCTGGAGGTATACATATTTTTCATGAATTAAAATGCTCACCACAATAAAATTACCATTTCTTTCCAAGTGATCTACAGTTTTAATATCATCTCTATGGAAATCCCAGCAAGATTTTTTTGGGACATAGATCAGCTTATTCTAAAGTTTATACGGAAAGGGATAGGTAGTAGAATTGCTATAACAGTCTTAAAAAAGAATAGTAAATAAATCATTCTACATCATAATGTTTTATTCTATTCTAAGGTAATTAAAATATTGGCAGACAGCTGGATGTTTAGATTAATAAAACAGAAGAGAGAATTCACAAATAGACCCATATAAGTCCATCTGAATTTTCACAAAGGTATAAAAGCAAATAAGAAAATGGTGCTAGAGTACTTGGACCTCCATTGACATAAAATTTCAGTCTGAAACCTAGTAAGCTCAGTAAAAAACCAAAAAGGAGATATTACAACTGATAACACAAAAATACAAATCACCATCGCTGAATACTATAAAACACCCTGTACACATAAACTAGAAAACACTGAGGAAATGTACAAATTCTTGGAAACACACAATTACCCTTGGCTCAGTCAAGAAGTAATACACCTCCTAAATGGACCAATATCAAATATTGAAATTGAAGGAGCAATAAAATAACTTCCAAAGAAAAAAAATCCCAGACAAGATGGTCTCACAGCCAAATTTTATGAGACTTACAAAGAGGAACTGGTACCTACAATGCAGAAATTATTCCATACCATTGAGAAGAAAAAAATCATCAACAACTCATTCTACAAAACCAGTAATAGCACCTTGATACTAAAGCCAGGAAAACTATAATCTAATATCTTTTTTTCTTTCTTTCTTTGGAGACAGAGTCTTACTTTGTCACCCTCAGTAGAGTGTCCTGGTGTCATTCTCAAACTTGTGTGCTCAAGCTATTCTCTTGCCTCATCCTCCCAAATAAGTGGGAAAATAGGTGCCTGCTAAACACCCAGCTATTTTTTCGAGATGGGGTTTGCTGTTGCTCAGCCTGGTCTTGGATTGGTAAGCTCAGGCAGTCCACCCACCTTAGCCTTCCAGAGTGCTAGGGTTACAAGTGTGAGCCACTGTGCCTGGCCTTGATATCTCTTTTGAACATAGATGTAAAAATTCTCAGTAAAATTCTGGCAAACAGAATTTAGCAGCACATCAAAAACATAATCTACCATGACCATGTGGCCTTCAAAGCAGTTCAACATATGCAAATCTATAAATGTGATTCACTACAAAAAAAGAAGCAGAACAAAAACCACGTGATCATTTTAATAGATTCAGAGAAAGCATTTGACATAATATGGCACCCTTTTATAATAAGAACTTTTCACAAAATAATCATAGATGGAGCACACCTCCTAAAAGCCATATATGACAAACTTTACTGCCAACAGAATACTAAATAGGGAAAAATTGAAAACATTCCCACTTAGTTCTGGAACTAGACAAAATTGCCCATTGTCACCATTTCTATTCAACATGGTGCTTTAAGTCCTAGTCAGAGTAAGCAGACAAGAGAAGTAAATCAAGCATATCAAAATCCAGTCAAATTCACACTCTTTGCTGGCAAAATATGATCTTTTATCAACAAAAGGGGTAAGGGGTAAGATTCTGCCAAGAGACTCCAGGAATTGTTAAATAAATTCAGCCAAGTTTCAGGTTACAAAATCAATGTATACAAACCAATAGCATTCCTATACACTAAAATAGTCAAGCTAAGAATCAAATCAAAGACTCAATACTTTTCTTAAGTGCAACAAAGTAAATACAATACCTAGGAATATATTTAACCAAGGAGGTAAAAGAACACTACAGAAATAGCTACAAGTTAGTGAGGAAGGCAATCACAGAGGCTGTAAACAAAATGAAAAATGTATCATGCTTATGGATCAGCAGAATCAACATTGTTAAAATGTCTATACAACCCCAATTGATCTGCAGATTCAATGCAATGTCTATTAAAATACCAGCATCATTTTTCACATATCTAGAGAAAATCATTCTATGCCTTGTATGGAACCAGGAAAGAGCTCAAATAACCAAAGTAACCTTAAACAAAAGGTACAAATGGGGAGGCATCACTTTATCAGATTTCAACCTACACTGAAGGATATAGTAACAAAATAGGACAAGAACAGAGACATAAATCAATGGATCAGAACAGAAAACCATCCTCTATTGCCATCTGGTCTGATAACATGTACTGGGGAAAATAAATTCCTATTCAATAAATAGTGCTGCTAAAATTGGATATTCTTATGTAGAAGATTGAAACAGGATCTGCGCCTCTCATCACTCACACAAATTAAGTCATAATGGATAATAGATTTAAACATAAGCCATGGAACCTTAACAATTCTAGATGAAAATGTTGGGAAAACTTTTAAAGACATTGGCCAAGGCAAAGAATTTAAGAGGAAGACCCTAAAAGCAATCACAGCAACAACCAAAATTAACAAATGTCACCAGATTAAATTGAAAGACAGCCAAATTAAAGCACAGCCAAGGAAACAATCAATAAAGCAACCAGACAACCTACATAATGGGAGAAAATATTTGTATTCTGTTTTTTTTTTCTTTTCTTTCTTTCTTTTCTTTTCCTTTTTTCTTTTTGCTTTTTTTTTTGATGCAGAGTCTCACTCTGTTACCCTGGGTAGAGTACGGTGCTGTCACAGCTCACAGCAACCTCAGACTCTTGGGTTCAAGTGATTCTGTTGCCTCAGCCTCTCAAGTAGCTGAGACTACAGGTGCCTGCAACGCCTAGCTACTTTTTCTTTCTTTCTTTTTTTTTCTTTCTTTCTTTTTTTTTTTAGTAGATACAAGGTCTTGCTTTACTCAGGCTTTTCTCCAATCCCTGAACTCGAAGGATCCAATGGCTTCGGCCTCCCAGAGTGCTAGGATAACAGAGGTGAGCAACCGCATCTGGCCTTGTGGGCTATACATTTGATAAAGGGCTAATAACTAGAATATACAAGAGTTCAAGCAAATCAACACAAAAAAATCAATAACCCCTAAAAAGGTAGGTAAAAGCCAAGAACAAAACCTTTTCAAAATATAATAGACAAATGCCAATAAATATATTAAATAATGTTCAGCATTTCTAATCATCAGGAAAATGCAAATCAAAGTAATGAGTAGACTTCTGTTTTATAGTCTTCAGAGTGACATTTGCTACTGGCATCCCTTGGCCCTCAGACCCCTATGGGCCAAAGGTGGAGAGGAGCAGGCAGCTGGCACTCTGTTGTTGTAGCCCCTTTAAGGATCAGTTAATGAGACGATGGCCCAGAGTTCTCTTTGAGTAGCTCTGTGCCTGCAGCGCCGGGCGCCCCTCCCACATGGTGACCGTGGAAAGGTCTTCAGGAAGAATTCTAACTGGGTGAGAAGGGAAGGGGCTGGATGTTTCCCTGCATAGAGTGCTGGTGCAGGCAGGCATCCTTGGGTGTGCAGCAAGGTGGTGGATTGCTGGACTAGAATTGTGACCCAGAAGTCTGGAGTCTGGCAGAGAATTTCCCGGCTGCTGTTGAAGTGGAGCCAGCCACAGTGGCCTGAGACAGCACCAACCAACCCTTCCCCTGCGGAGGACAATTCCCAGTTCATGGGGAGTTTGGGTGTTTTGTGGAGAATTTGGTGAGGTGTGGACTCCTGGGGGGAATTTGGCAACTGGAAACAGGAGCCATATGGAGAGGCAGGGATCTAGGCAGCTGGACAGAAAATTGAGGGGAAAGAATTCCTTTTAGGAAACAGACATACTTTGTAATTATAGAGATGAGGACAGCCATAGCCACCTTTTCCCATGGGCCAGGTGTGACGATTTGAATCCCACCAGCAGGCAGCCATTCTGCACCCAAAACTGCTCCAGGATACCCAACAGTTCATGGGAACTTCTACAGGGAGAACTTGTGAAACCTCCCAGTGAAGATTTTATCCTACTTATTATTTTTTTTCCTCTGAGATCAGTGAAATTAACAGAAGGAGGAGATTTTAGGAGGCAGAGTGAGATGGCAGACAGGATACAAGTTGAGCTTAGGTATCCCAAAATAGCAGCTGTGATTGTGCGTGCTGGATCATTCCTCCTAGGGAACATTGGAGATGGACTGGCAGTTTGGGGAGTGCAGTGATCTGACAGATTGCTGGGTTCAGGGTGTGACCCTGAGCTGCGGAGTCTGATTGATGCTAAAGCCACAGGTGTCAGCAGCAACCAGCCCCTCCCCCACGGAGACTACTGAAGTTTTTGGGTTCTGGCACTGAAGCAGAAGGTGCCAACAGCAACCAGTTCCTTACCCATAGAAGATTACAATTTCCAGTTCGAGGGGAAACTAGGACTTGAATAGAAAAACTGGTGAAGAGTGGACTCCTAGGCTGAATTTGGAGGGCAGATAGGGGTGCGGTCTGGAACAGGACATCTGAAGCTGGGAGGCCAGTCAGGAAACAGACATGTTTTGAGAGTTCGGAAATGGTGACTGCATAGCACCTTTTCCTGTGGACCGGGTTCGGCAAGTGCAGTCTTGCTTGCAGGCAGCTATCCTGCACTAAAACTGGTTCAGGACGTCCCCAGGAACTGTTGTGGGGAGAGTTTGTGCAGCCCACCAGCCAGGAGTCCCTTTGAAATCCACTGCACCAACATTCTCGGGGAGTCTGAGCCCAGAGCGGGTAGCCAGGCAACCATCAAAGAAAACAGTATAAACCGAGAAATAGGTATAAGCCTGGGAACCACCCATAGCAGGACCTGCTGTTCAGAAAGTATATTGCAACATAAATATATTCCTGCTAAAAGTTGATCCCAATGTCATACTATAGTTTATATATATGAATAGTTTATATATAAATATATAAATAAATATATATATACAAGAATAATATTTTTGTTAGTGGTGGCCCTTTTTTCTATTTTTATTTTCTTTATGATTTTATTAATACTACTTTTCTTTCTTTTTTTTCTTTCTTCCTCTCCTCCCCTCCTTATGGTTGCTAAGAGTGCTTACATCAGATTATTAGAGTTGCTTTTTTGTTTGTTTGTTTTTGTTTTTGTTTTGTTTTGTTACTTTTTTTCTGAGACGGAGCCTCAAGCTATCCCCCTGGGTAGAGTGCCATGGCATCACAGCTCATAGCAACCTCCAACTTCCTGGGCTCAAGCGAGTCTCCTGCCTCCGCCTCCCAAGCAGCTGGGACCATAGGCGCCCGCCACAATGCCTGGCCATTTTTTGGTTGCAGCCATCATTGTTGTTTGGCGGGCCTGGGCTGGGGATTCGAACCTGCCACCTTAGGTGTACATGGCTGGCACTCTAGCCAATTGAGCCACAGGTGCCGAGCCAGTTCTGCCCATTTCTGGCCACTCTGACTTCTCTTCATCAATGATGCTTTCTTTCCCCTTAGAAAATGGTTTAATCGGCTCGGCGCCTGTGGCTCAATCGGCTAAGGCGCCAGCCACATGCACCTAAGGTGGCGGGTTCAAGTCCCCAGCCCCGGCCCGCCGAACAACAATGATGGCTGCAACGAAAAAATGGCCAGGAGTTGTGGTGGGCACCTGTGGTCCCAGCTACTTGGGAGGCGGAGGCAGGAGACTCGCTTGAGCCCAGGAGTTGGAGGTTGCTATGAGCTGCGGTGCCATGGCACTCTACCCAGGGGGATAGCTTGAGGCTTCGTCTCAAAAAAAAAAGAAAAAAAAGAAAAGAAAATGGTTTAATCCATTTGTACACTTCTGTTTTCTTCATGGCATTATCCCCATAAACTTGACTAACATGTCTCTAATTTCACTTCGACTCTTGCAAGTTTGTTCATTAATGTTTGTTCATTGCTCTATCAAGTTCCGACATTCTCACGAGAGCACACAAAAACATGCAACAACAACGAATGCCACTCAGCAAGATAATGCCACATGCTGACACAAAGACAGCTGTGAAATACTAATATACCAAGGTTATGAACCCTTTTGGAGTTGGTTGTATAGTGCTGCCAATGTTAAGTGCATGGTGGCAAGTTCATGAACTTAACTGTCACACTTCATATGATTTACAAAATACAATATATATTTGAACAATCCCCTGGTCCTTGTTCCCAAAAGCTCTCTGGCCATGCAATCTATACAGCAGATCTATAGGCAGAAAAGTGGCTAGACTGCAGGCCACCCTTCTTCTCCTGCAGGTCCTCCTGCAGTTAGTGTCCACCTGTTAAATACCCACAATCTGACCTTGGGCCAGCCCTGTTCCATCTCTGAGCCTTACTGCCCTCTTGACAATGACCAGGTTTTGTTTTGCCTGTTTCTGCTTTAGTTTCCAGGCAGTTCTTCAACTCCTCTGTGCAAAATTTACCATTTCTACTGTCCCAGAGAAAATCTCGGGGCCCAACACTGAGTTCCATTTCCTTCTGAGACTCCCTCCCCCAATGGCCTTGAGCTCCAAGAGTCTAGATGAAACCTGCTTGCAGCCCTGTCCCACAGACATGGCCTTAGCAGGGCCAGGGCCAGGCTTCCTGCCAGCTGTTTCCCCATCCCAACTCACTGGGGTTGGGCTGCAGCAGCACCTCCGTCTGTCTCAGGATCTTCTCTGTCCAGTTCTTGGTACTGTCTGCTCGGGCCAGAAGGTTTTCAAAGTGAGCATCGAGCTCGGTCTTCTCAGCCTGGCCGAATTTCTCCTCTGTAAACTGTGGGGAGAGGACCAAGGGTGAGGATGGAATCCCACCACTTCCTTGCTGAAACCCAGTCCCTACGGAAGAGGCTCTGTGACCTCCCAGGGCTTCGACGCTACAGCCCCGGCCTAGGCCTCAGTTGGTCCTTTGTGAAGCAAGACAGGGTCTGGGATTGAAACTCCTCCTGGAAACCCAGTGAGAGTTGCAGACTGTCCCCTAGAAAACACACATTCGTACACAGTCTGGCACAGGACTCAGAAGGATCAAAGCCCTTAGGGGGCCATCTCTAGGGTCCTTTGAGCCTGACTCTGAAGGAGAGGACTTGGTAGAAAGTACTCAGGGAATGGGCGGCGCCTGTGGCTCAGTGAGTAGGGCACCAGCCCCAAATACTAAGGGTGGTGGGTTCAAATCGGGCCCCAGCCAAACTGCAACGAAAAAATAGCATTCTACCAAGGGTGACAAAGTAAGACTCTGTCTCTAAAAAAAAAAAAATGAAAAAGGAAGCACTGAGGCACAAAGGTCTGGGTTATCAGAGGGCTCATAGACAGTGGGAGCCATGAAGCGGGCGGTTGGGGGTGTGCCAGGGTTGCCTGTAGGAAGAGCTCAGGTTCCAGAATCGGAGGGTCCTGATTCAAGTCTTAGTTCTATCACTGCCAAGCTGCGTGACCTTGGGCGAGGGCCTTTGCCTCTTTGAGCATCAGTTTCCTGAGCTGAAAAATGAATAACAAGCTGTGAGGATGAAATAGGGATGATGTGGGCTAGACATAAAGGCCGAGTGTGACACAGAACTTGTGTCCCACATAAGGTGCTACTGAGAGTTGATGGGAGCAGAGATGTCTGGGAAGGGAAGGGAGGACAGCCAAATGGTTTGCCTCTGGCTAGCAGGTGTGGTAGAGGGGACCAGTGGCTGGATATACCAAGGCCTAGCATATCACATGGGTCCCCCACCAGAGCTGGCAGGAAACATGGGGGCCACCTAGGAACAACCAGAGACTGGCCCAAGTCCTAGCCCCTCTCTTTGAGAAAAGCCCTAGAACAAACGTCTCCATTTTCCAAACAGGGACACCCAGGTCTTCTCTAACCAGGGGAAAGAACTTGCCCAAGGTCACAGCCAAGCAGCAAAAGAGTGAGGCTCTGGGTGGCGTCTGTGGCTCAGTGGGTAGGGCACCGGCCCCATATGCCAAGGGTGGTGGGTTCAAACCTGGCCCTGGCCAAACTGCAACAAAAAAATAGCCGGGCGTTGTGGCAGGCGTCTGTAGTCCCTGCTACTCAGGAGGCTGAGGCAAGAGAATCACCAAAGCCCAAGAGTTAGAGGTTGCTGTGAGCTGTGTGATGCCACGGCACTCTACCAAGGGCGTTAAAGTAAGACTTTGTCTCTACAAAAAAAAAAAAAAAAAAAGAGTGATGCTCTGAGGGAGTAAGATAAGGACCAACAACAGATATTGCTGACTGACCCTGTCCTCAGGGCTTCACACTCATGACCTCACCACTCAAAACGCCCATTTCACAGATACTGCCACTGAGGCTAAGCCAAGGGCAGAACTGGGCTAGAGTCAGGGCCAGCATGGTCCAGGGGGCTGAAGGCCCTTCCCAGAGCTACTTGGTAGCAATGAAACACCCAGAGGCTATAGACGCCCCAGCTGCAGGAGCCAAGTGGGAGGCCGCCTCCAGCCACCAGGCAGCTCAGCAGCCATCAATTATGTAGCAGGGCTTGGGTTTCTCCCTGCAGGGCTGGGGGAGCCAGGGCTGCTCCTGGCCTCCTCCTTCCTCCCCAACGCTGGCTGGCTCTGCCTCCTCTTCCTTGTCACATTCCTCAATCTGGAGGCTTCCAGGGTAGGCCTCAGGCTTGTCCCTCTCCCTGCACCACATCCCTGCGGCTATGGCTCTATCACACAGTGGGAGCCAGGCCCAGAACAGGCCTCGCCTCACCCAGTCCTTTGAGGGGGGGTGGTGTTTACTATGTTTTCAGGATGAGGAAACAAAGCCGTAGAAAGGCAAAGTCACCTCTCTGGGCCTCCGTCCCTCCCCTGGAGAATAGGATCTACTTCACAGGATGTTTGGCCAGCACACAGTATGGGGCTGATGTGAGCTGGCATTATCGCTGTCGTCATTAACAGTAACACAGCCCCATGCTCCTCCTCGGCTCTCAGGCTACCTTGAAGTAGCAGGTGTCACCCTAAATATGTACCTCAGCACCGTCCCTCCCAAGGCTGACAGCAGCACTGTTCACTTTGCCACCTAGCCATCCGTCCCTCACGTCCCATATCCACACAGGCTTGAAGTTCTACCACGCTTTCTCAAGTGCTGGCCATCGATCTCTATCCACTGCGGCCTGCTTGGCTTGGAGGATGAAGGTGCCATTGCCTCTCTGGCTTTTACGATTATTATTTTACCACGGCTATCAACACCACTGCAATTACTACTAATAGTGTTAGTACTATCACTCCCAACCCTGCTGGCATCTTGTCCAAATATGACTGAGGTTTTCCCGCCTGGGTGCCCTCAACCTGGCTATTCTCGCCACCTAGACCAATGTCACAAGTCCCTCCTTACCTTCCAGGCACAGTTCAGGGGCCCTCCATGCAGGAGGCATCCCAAAATCATCCAAGCAAAAGAGATCCTGCCCTCTGGAGTCTCATCTGAAAGCCAAGGCCTGCTTCCCCACCAGATGGGGTGGGGGTGAGGCTCTTAAAGTTGTCCCTAACACTTGGAGAGGGTGGGAGCCTACCCAGCATGTCCTGGTGCATGGTGAGGTGGCACCTACACACATGTATTGATAATAAAGAACACCACGCCCCATCCCTCCTGGTGGATTCCCACCCTAGAGCAGCCTGGCCTCAGGCAGGTCCCCTCTGTGGCCTTTCCTGCCAGGTCACATTTTAGGCACCTCCTTCCTCTGGCCTGCCACCCTACCCCACTCCTGCCAAGGGGAAGGGGCTAGGTGCTTGAGTCCGAGGTTGCTCCCTGCAAGATGACAGCAGCCGGGGGGTGGGCGTGCAGAGTAGAGAAAGCCTCTATTTATAAAACTCCCAACCCAGCTCCCTCCTCCATCCTGGAGGCTGATGAGGCTTGGGTGCTGGCTCCCACTCTGGTATGAGTGACCCTGCTGGCCTAGCCCCCACTTGGCAGAGCAATGTCTCCCTTCCCCCCAAGATCCCCAAATGGGACTCTATGGGTGCTGGCCAGGTCATGGGGCAGGGCCCCAGAGGTAGCAAGAAACTGGCAGATCAGGTTCTTCCCAGATGTGGGAGATAGAGTGGTTGCCATATCAACACATGGCACCTCCCAGATGGACTGGGGCCACGGAAGGGCCTCTGGGGTCCTGGCATCCCCTATAGTGCTGGGGCTGCCGACCAGGCTTGGAACATAGAGCGGCATTTCTCACTGGGATGCTAATCCCCAACAGGACACAGCGGCTTTCTAGTAAACATGGCCACATGGGCTTCAGAGAGACTGGCTGGGGCAGGGCGCCTCTGTGGATGGAGGACTGTACTCAGCAGAGCCAACAACACGATGGACAAGGACAACACAACAGGAACTGCTCCCAGAGCATTGAGATGGGTCAGCCCTGGGTCTGCAGAATCTCCCCAAATCCCTCAATCAGATGTAACACAGTGTTACATCTGATTTACAGGAGAGATGGGGGCTCACAGAGCAGTGACTTGCCCAAGGTCACACACTGCACAGGGGCACTATTAACCACATTAACACCAATAATGAACTTGCATTTAGTGAGCAGGTACAAGCAGAGTGTACCTCACAACCATCGTGGGAAGGAATGATGTTAATCCCATTTTTCAGATTGAGAAACTGAGGCCCAGTAAGCTGAAGCCCCTCCTACCAAGGTCACAAGGGGATAAGTTCCTACCCATACCTGACTCTAAGTCTTCACCATAACATTAAGCTGCCTCAGTTTCTCTCCCTGCCTCCAAATGAATAGGACTTGTTCCAATCTCAGCATCACTGGGCCTGGACAGCTTCCCAAGGAGGGCACTCAGCCAGACCCCACCCCTCTTCCCATCCCCCAAGCCCAGGGATAAGAGGAAACAGACCTCCCATGGAACCAAAAGGAAATAACAGTTCCCAACTTCCAGCCTACTTATCCAAGTGGGTAAAATGGACCTGAGTGCCAC
Organism: Galagoides demidoff; assembly: GCA_963574575.1. Classification (NCBI taxonomy): domain Eukaryota; kingdom Metazoa; phylum Chordata; class Mammalia; order Primates; family Galagidae; genus Galagoides; species Galagoides demidoff. The sequence goes on from CAUYQV010163822.1 coordinate 12,403, forward strand.
CTGCCCATTGCACAGGCACAGAGACTGAGGGTTGTGAGAAGGGGTTGTGGCGGATGCATGAGTCCTGGGTCTGGGACCCAGGCTGCCAAATGTCCCGCCAGAAGCCAGAATCACTGATAGACAAGGGCAGGGAGATAGGAGCCACCTGGTGCCCTCTTCTCTCCTCAGCTGGGCAGGCGCCAAGACAACGGGTAACCCAGTCAGTCCAAATGGGGGGCACTGGTAACTGGCCCCAGGCGACAGGGCCAAGGCCCGGCTTGGCCGACAGCTCTGGGCCACCCTGAGTTCTTTCTCTCTGGACAGCGCATTAGTAGTAGAGGCTCGGAACGCTGAAGAGGGTGGCAGCAGCTCGGGAACGGCTTCCCAGCGCCTCCAGGTTTCTGCCGCAGGGTGCTCCCCACCCGCTACACATCCGGGCCCCGGGCGCGCAGCGCGACGCCAGGCCTCACCTGCACCGCCCGGGTGAAGAAGATGCCTGCGTCCGAAGCCAGCTTCTTCATGTTGAAGTCCATGGCGCGCCCGCACGGCCGCAGATCCCTGCCCAAGCGCAGCCGGCAGCCCCAGGCCCGGCAGCCGCTGCCTGCCCGCACCCCGCCCACCTGCTGCCGGGCGCCGGCGCTCTGTTCGCCGCCGCCAGCCGCCGCCCCGCCAGCCCCAGCGCGCAGAGCCCGGAGCGGCGGAGCTGGCGGGGCGGGGCTGGGCGGGGCGAGGCGGGAGCGGAGCTCTGCGCCGGGGCGGAGCCAGCGGCCGTGGGCGGGCCCTCGGGTGCTCGCGGCTGCCCCCTCTGCTCGGAACCCGGGCCAGGCCTCTCTTTTTTTGCTTTTACTGAAATTATTATTAAAATCTGGAAACAGGCTCGGCGCCCATAGCGCAGTTATTACGGTTCGAACCCAGCCTGGGGCTGGCGCCCTACCCACTGAGCCACAGGCACCACCCTGTATTTCTGTTTCTATGTGTTCAATATGTGTTTCTCTTTGTATTGATCATTGACTTATTTACCAATAACTGTTTATAGCTGATCATATCATTCACTTAGCCAGCATCCAGTCATATCCTTTCTTACAGCCATGTATCAATACAGTTCTGTGTTCGTTCATTCATTCATTCAGTAACCCACATTGAATACCTCTTATGTGATAGGCACTAGGGATGCAGAGATGTAGAAGTGAATAACATAAGGGCTTCTTCCCTCATGGCAGGCAAATATGTAACATCTCAGGTGATGCATTCCAGTAAAGTGGACTGAAACTGCAACAGTAGGTGCTAGTTAGCACTGATGATATAGCTATATGGGTCTAAAATTCATATTTCAGAATTACATATTTATCTACCTTTCTACATGGCCATGGCAGTTTTTCTAAAAGCAGTTGCCAAAATGTCCTGAGCCTGTGCCAGGTCGAGCACTGAGCACTACTATGTGGGAATTATCTGAGAGCCTCATAATAACTCAGAAACCACCATCATCTTCATTTTAGGAGTGAGGAAGCTGAGGTTTAGAGACGTTAAGTGACTTGCCCAAGGTCACATGAGAGGAAATGATGGATTTAGCCCAGAATCTAGGCAGTCTGGCTTTGGAGACAGCTCTCCTCCATATCTGATGCTTTGGCCTCTACTTCTAGCTTCCTCTTCCTTGGCCTCTCTTTTGGATTCCTGCCACCCTGAATCAAAGATGTCAGGTTCTCTCTTGCCTCCCTTACCTCCAGGTCACAGCCCATGCTATTCCTGAAATACTCCTTCATTCTCTCTGCCCAGCTAATTCCTGCTCATCCTTCAGGTCTCTATGTGGACATCCCTTTCTTCCAGGTTCCTCTTATTGTCCCATGCAAGCCTAGGTGTCTCCTTGGCATCCCACATCCCCCTGTTAGAGTCGTTATCACACAGGATTGTAATTATGTATTTGCTTCCCCAGACAGCCACCACATACCTTATCTCTTGTGCACCACTGTGCTCCCATGTCCGGCCAAAGGGCTGACACACAGGAAACGTTAGTTGAATGAATGAAGAAATGTGATGTCAACCTAAAAGGAAGAAGCTAAGGCAAAACTAATGTAAGAAGAGGGTTTATTTAGGCCAAATTTGAGGACTGGAAACTGGAAACTTCAAACTGGAAGCATAAATTCAAGTTACCCTGGGGTGGCGCCTGTGGCTCATTGGGCAGGGCGCCAGCTCTATATACCCAGAGTGGTGGGTTCAAACCCGGTCCCGGCGAAACTGCAACAAAAAAATAGCCAGGTGTTGTGGCAGGCGCCTGTAGTCCCAGCTACTCAGGAGGCTGAGGCAAGGGATCACCCAAGCCCAGGAGTTGGAGGTTGCTGTGAGCTGTGTGACACCACAGCATTCTACCATGGGCTATAAAGTGAAACTATGTCCTTACAAAATAAACAAAATAATTAAATAAATAAATTCAAGTTACCCTGATCGTACACGCTGATTAGCAGAATTACAAGTGGATTTTTTTTTTGAGACGGTCTCATTACATCATCCTTGGTTGAGTGCTGTGCTGTCACAGCTCACAGCAACCTCTAATTCTTAGGCTTAAGCAATTCTTTTGCCTCAGCCTATCAAATAGTTGGGACCACAACACCTGGTTTTTCTTGCAGTTGTCATTGTTTAGCAGGTCCTGGGCCAGGTTTGAAACTGCATGCCTGTGTATGTGGCTGGTGTCCTAACTACTGAGCTAAGGGCGCTGAACCTACAAATGGATTTTTTTTTTGAGACAGAGCCTCAAGCCGTCCCCCTGGGTAGAGTGCAGTGGCATCACAGCTCACAGCAACCTCCAAATCCCGGGCTCAAGAGAGTCTCCTGCCTCAGCCTCCCAAGTAGCTGGGACCACAGGTGCCCGCCACAATGCCAGCTATTTTTTGGTTGCAGCCTTCATTGTTTGGCAGGCCCTGGCTGGATTCAAACCTGCCACCTTTAGGTGTATGTGGCTGGCGCCTTAGCAGCTTGAGCCACAGGCACCGAGCCTACAAATGGATTTTTTTAAGGAAAAGAAGAGGTATTTCCTGGCCTCTACAAAACCGAGAAAAATTAGCCAAGTATGGTGGCACATGTCTATAGTCTAGGGTGACCAGATTTTAACATCTGTAAGGCGGGACAACATGGGGGGGGGGCAGGGCTGGGCTTGACAGCAATGCAAACTTTGATAAGCAGTTCTAATTTTTTTTTTTTTTGAGACAGAGCCTCAAGCTATCCCCCTGGGTAGAGTGCCATGGCATCACAGCTCATAGCAACCTCCAACTCCTGGGCTCAAGCGAGTCTCCTGCCTCTGCCTCCCAAGTAGCTGGGACCACAGGCG
>CAUYQV010163823.1:0-11973 GCA_963574575.1 Galagoides demidoff
CATCACAGCTCACAGCAACCTCCAACTCCTGGGCTCAAGTGAGTCTCCTGCCTCAGCCTCCCAAGTAGCTGGGGCCACAGACGCCTGCCACAACGCCCGGCCATTTTTTGGTTGCAGACATCATTGTTGTTTGGTGGGCCTGGGCTGGGGATTCGAACCTGACACCTTAGGTGTATGTGGCTTGTGCCTTAGCCGATTGAGCCACAGGTGCCGAGCCAACTTTTTTTTTTTAATTTTGAGACAGAGTCTCACTATGTCACCCTTGGTAGAGTGCTTTGCTGTCACAGCTCACAGCAACCTCAAGCTCCTGGGCTTAAGCGATTCTCTTGCCTCAGCCTCCTAATAGCTGGGACTATAGGTGCCTGCCACAACACTGGGCTATTTTTCCTTGTAGTGGTCATTGTTGTTAGTAGGCTTGGGGCGGGTTCAGACCCACCAGCTTCAGTGTACGTGTCTGGGGCTGTAACCATTGTTAGCGTCCTTTACATGTGCGCTGGAAGTTTAATTATAGTTTCAAGTGTGCAGAGATTAAAATAGGTTGAAGAACACTAAATTACTGAGTTATGGACAAAATGACAATTGGCTTGTCTTTAGGATAATTATCTCAAGTTTTCCCAATTTACCCAACAAATGGAGGGTTGTGGCAAGTATAAGATGTGCAGTTGCTCACTTGCTAAAGTTAGGAGTTTATGTAAGTGAGAGACTCAGTTGAACCTGGCAGAGGTTGAAGCTGTGACTAATTCTGAATTAAGAGATGTTTTGAATAATGCCGTATTATCAAAGGATATCATGAAATAAAGTAGAGCTTCACTGAGAATATGAAAGAACTTCAGAGAAGACTTCTGCCTCCTTTGATTAACTGGTTTGTTTGGGTCGATTCGTGCTCATGTAGTGCAAGGCTAGCATCTATAAAGTCTGTGCTGTTATTTAAGCTAAACAAGGAAAAGATGATATACGATGGTATTCAGAGATGTAAGCTGTAGATTTTCTTCAAGAACTAGTACTGATACTCTTAATTTATACGTGGTGTTAAAACTATAATACAAAGTATTAATAATTACTAAGAGTAAACAAGAAACTAAGCCATAAAGTCATCAGAGATAGTTAAGTTTCTAAAATGTTCATATACTGAGCAAACAAGGTTTCCCATAATACTTAGGTACATTTCCATCAAAGGATTTAAAATAATTTTAGTGCAAAAGAATGCACATTTCATCACATGTAAAAACCATTCTCAACATCACTATTTTAAAATGTGAATTTATTATAATTTCATGTTTGCTGTTGCATTTTTTTATGGAAAATCTTGCATGAAGTGTGGAGGTCTATTTTATGACACTCACGTGAAGGACCAGCCATCAGAAGGATGCCCCATTCTTTTCTTCCTCTACTTCCGTGTGCCATGACACTGTATCAATGATTAAGACACAAGTAATGAAAAAATAGTAATAGCACAGCTAACACTGAGGGAATCTTTGCTATATATCAAGCCCTGTACTATGGATTTTAAGTCTGTTATCTTATTTAGTCCACACTGTATGAAGTAGATGCTATTATTATGACAATTTTACAGTTGAATAAGCTTACAGAAGTGAATTTACTGAAGTTTCATTTTATTTCAGATTTTGCAAGTTTAACTACCATTGCCTTACTTACGGTAATGAATGCACTTGTAGGCAGAGTGAGAGAAACAAGGGTGGGAAATGGTTCTTGAAATACAGGGTGTGTTAGTCAGGTTTATATAATAATAACCCCTAATTAATGACAACTTCAAAATTTCAGAGGCTTATAATAGCAGCCATTTCTTTTCCCACGTAAGTGAAAGTTGCTTTACCTGTGTTTTCATTTTGGGTCCAGTGGCAGCTGAGAGGAACAGAAGAGCACAAGAGTTTCATACCTACTGTGGCCTTGACTCTGATATGGCAAACTGTGTTTTCTGCTCAGAATCCAGCCATCAATGCAAGTCATGTGACCATGTACAGACTCAGTGGGGCCAGAAAGTGTGCTCTGCCCACAGAGTGAGGACTAAGTATGGGGCCTTGTGCTCTGGGCACTTCATATGGTGGAGCCTTGTATGTTCTTCCAGTGTTATTTAGCCCAGGTCATGCTAAGGTGTATAGATTTTCTGATTCTTTGATTAAAAATTGTATTTGAACACATTACCGTAAGAACTTGGCTGTTAGCAGTCCCTAATTTCCCTATCCTCATATAATCAAAATAGTCACCCTTAACCAGGGGGTGGGTTATGGGAATCGTGGGGATTGAGAAAAGTTATCAGGCAGAGGAGGCATGGACATGATGCCTCTGTACCTTGTTCTTACTCCCAAATCCTACTGAGAACCACTTTCCTGAAAATACTGCTCTTCTCTGGCCAGGAAGTGGGCCCCAATGCAGAGAGTCACATAGGAGAGGTTGGAGTGAGATTTCCTGCCCTCTCTGTCCATGAAAATACATGTATGGGGCTTTCACGAGCTGGAAATGAGAATGAAAGGATCAAAGCTTTTAAAGAAAATAGCTGAAGAAATGCAAGGCATTATGACAACTCTTAAGTGCTTCCTGATTTCACATGATTAACATGGTACTTTACCCAGTAGTTGAGCTATCACAGTTTTAAACTTATTAGTAATCATTTTTTTTAATTCCTGAAAGGACACAAGAGTTAGAGAAGTCTGCTAAGCCAGGCAGCCACTCTCGGTGTGCTCCTGTGGTGTGTGACCTGTGGAGAGGACCATTGTCACCAAGCTAGGCAAAGTGTAGCTAGCATGTTATGCAGCAAAAGCATCATTTCCCATAATTGCAAACCATGGGGAGAGAAAACCAGTGCCTTGTTCAGACTTAAAGCCTCAGGAAAATGTAAGGATACTGCACATGTCTTTTAAAGAGGAAAATAACTTCCCAGGGGCTTGTGTTTTCTTTATTTTTTTTTAAAGGAGTATTTGTGCTTTCAGATATAGACCATATAAAGTTTCCTCTTTTCAGAGATTACTGGCAGGTGGAATATTTCCTCTTTAAAATCCTGTTTCCACAATCTCAGATATTCTACTGACATGGCTTATAAAAAAGGCATTAGGCGAATCTTATTTATGTTATTACGTTTTTTAAAGACTAACTGCTATGATCCGAATGTTTTCATCTTTCAAAATTCATATGTTGAAACCTAATATCTAATGTGATGCTATTAACAGGTAGAGCCTTTAGGAGGTGGTTAGGTCATGAGGGAGGTGCCCTCATGAATGGGGCTAGTGCTCTTATGAAAGAGGCTCGAGGTAGCTTGATTTCCCTTTGTGCCATCTGAGGATACATAGAAGGCATCATTGATGCAGTGTCAGCCTTCACCAGGCAGTGACTCTCTCGATGCCTTGATCTTGGACTTGCCAGCCCCCAGAACTGTGCGTGATAAATCTGTGCTACTTATAAACGACCCGGTCTAAGTATTTCATCATGGCAGCAGGAGTGGACTCAGACACTAACTCATGTGTAAAAGCATGAGCTGGATTCAAAGTCTCACTCTACTATTTAATTAGGATGTGAATTTGGCAAAGAAAAACAATCTGTCTGGATCTGCTTCTTCTTCTGTAATATGGGAGCCATAATTCTTCCTTCTTTGGACCTGCTCTGTAAATTAAAGGTGATTATAACTTACATATATATGTCTATATACACATATCATAGTAACTTGTGATAGAACTAATAGGTGTTCAATAGTCTTTAATGATTTTTGTCTCCCTTAAAAAGAGCCCCTTTACAGGGAAATAGAAATGGAGGAAGGACTGTCTGCACTCAATACTCCGTCAGGGTCTGTTGAATCCAGTTTTAGATTTTAATGTCTTTTGAAAGCAATACTGATTGTTTGTGAAGATTTATGTATCATGACTTTTATTATTTCTTATTTTATTGTTTCAAAGGACAATGAAATCATTTATTGCTGTTTAAAAAGTAGAATAATAACCTTTTAATTATCACATGGCTTGACTGGACCCTTTTGTAAATCTAAGATACATTACAGGATTTTAGTGGTACTATTTTTTCTGAATCTTGAAACACTTTGCTATTTCGTCATCCTAGGAATTAGCTCTTTATTTATCATTAATTTCCAAATATTATTTAAATAAGACTTAAAGAGAATGAAAAGAGAAGATATTCTACAATTATTAAATGAATCAGTAGATGAATGAAAAGAGGCCATAGCACTCCATCCATACATTGATAATTTTTTTTGAAATTTATTATATAAGTGAAATATCAAACCATGTGTTTTCAGATTAACATATCTTAGATTAATTTTATCAAAATCAAGAACTGAATGAATGACTTTTTTTTTTAAATTAAACAAATATGGAACCTCATCGCAATAGTCATTCAATTGGAAGGACTTTGTCTTTTCATAATTTACTACAAAAACTTGATCCAGCCTATCTTGATTAAAAGGTTATCTTTTATAATATTTGTATCAACATTGAAAATTGAAAAGAGATCAAAAATTGAATTTAAATGTACTATAAATTACAATACACTTTCTACTTACTTTTCCTCTTAGGTCAATTATTCATGAAACTTACAAATATATATTAAGACATTAAAAATTAGATTCCATTACATCTATTTCATTAATTTTTACTAAAATCTACAAGGCACATATTATTATCTATCTTTTTAATAGATAATAAGAATTAAGCTCACAAATGTTTTATGTTCAAGATCACATTGAGCTCTGGTTTCTGAGCCGGAATTCCAAGACTGGTCTATGTAGTACATGGGGTGTTTGCTGGGCGTTGCTCTGCACTGTGAAAAAGTAGGGAAGTGGAGAATATTGCTGTTGCTTGGGCTGTTCTTTAAGATTGAGGACATTTATACAATTATCTGTAAAGCAGGCCACCATCTTATACAAAATATGGAAAACGTTTACATTTTAGTGCCAATTGACTAATCCAAGTTTGTGCAACAGGCTAGTGAAACGAGTGGATTTTGATAAGGTTTTGATTCTGAGTTTTGTGTTCTGTGATATCCTGTATTTGTCGTCATAAACACACACACACACATCAGTGTAATATTTTTACAGTGAATTACCTTATAGTAGCAGCTCCACTGATACATAGTCATCTGTGATAATGTTCAAATAAGTGGGAGTGAAAACAGACCTGTCCAGAACTAGGTTACTATGACAGATACTTCAGGGCTTTTTGCTTGCATCTTTCTCAGAAAAATATATAGTGGGTCAGAGTCTCGTGTTCGTATTTTTACAATCTGTTCTGCAATAACAGGGTTCTAAGACAATGCCCTTGCAGTAGGGCTGGGGACCGCACCTGTGGAATTTCATTTATGAGGGAAGGAGAAACTACAAATGCCGTTGAAATCAACTGAAAACCAGGAAATGTCATCCTCTAGTTATGTCGGTGTTCTGGTATTTCTTCCTGACCTTATTAAATACTCCCTCCCTCCTCTCCGTATTTAATAATGCTTCTCAACCTCCAGTTGCAATGGAAGGAGCTTGTGGAATGCAGGATCTCTGTGACTTATATACTTTCTAAAAAGTAGAAACTGAGAGGATTGGAGAGGAAGCACACTGATGGAGAGACTAGGGCTAACAAGGCACCTTGCATTTTGTGAGGTGGGCTGCAAGGACTTACTCAACAGTTACATGAGTCTTTGGCCCCTCGTAAGCCATTAACACTATTTTTGTTAGTATCAGCACTGATATTTTTTCTCCATCCCCAAACCACCAAGTCTGTGTATGCAAGGCCGTCTCCTGTCTGCGCCTCCCTTGATCCTTTTAATTGTTCTCTTCCAACATCGACAGATTTACTTGGGGGTTTGACACATCAGGGAAATGGGGCTTTTTGTTTTTATAATGATTGATTGGACGTTCGCACCATCAAGCATAATGTGATTTTGAAATAAGACAAAAACAAGGAAATGAAGAGCCAAATCTGTGAAGAAGAAATCCCTTTATTTTTCTACTGTTCTTAAGTTAATACCAATAGTTCATATTACAGATACCTTATAGGAGCAGTTTTTAAAATACTGATCTGTACTCTACAAGGCTAGGGTTGGTGTTCAGGAAAAAGCAAAGGTGATATATAGTTTATAATAGTTAAAAAATGTGTGTGTATATATATATATATATATATATATATATATATATAATACACATACTGGTTATCCAGAGGAAACCTAGATTTCATTGGCAGGTTAAAAATGTATCCTATGAATGTTTATTTGTTAGACATAGATTGATAAAATGGTGTCTTGAATTGTATTTTCCATAATATCAGTATTGCATTTCATTTCTACATGACTTTCAAAATTAGTGTGCCAAAATATTCAAATGTCTTAGTAAAGTTTATTCTATGATGGGAAAACTAATGTCATTCAAATTTGTATCCTTCTAGTAGCTGATCTTGATATCTAATAAAATGTAAAGTGCCAAGAGGCCAGGATGGTTCCTACGCATTTTCTCTAAACATCCTTCTCCTCCTTTGTGGGTAATTGATAGGAGGACATCCTAAGTGTTATTTTCTGATGCCCACTGTGAGGCTGGCATTACAGAAGTAATTTTTGCCTGTAAACATAGATACTTAAACTTGATCAGAGGTTCCAGGTGATGTAGAATTTTTCTCTGGGTCTATGTGGAGTTAAGTACATAGCAGATGATTTGAGTTACTTGACAGAAATAATGCTTGTGCTTTTGATGGAATTAATGTGGGACTCTTAGTTTTTTAAATATTTAGATACTGGGACAAAATTTTTTTATTGTTTATTATCTTATATGAAAACTTTCCATTAAGATGATGAAAATCATGTCATTAATATTTCAAGGAGAATTACTCTTCACCGTGGTACTGAGGCTTGATTTTTTTTACTGCTTCTTCAATTATCTAATAAAACATTCACTTCATCATTTTATATACTACAGTGGTGTCTGCTGCAAAGTTAATATATTGATTGCATTTTTTAGATGGATGTTATGGTTAGAAATTATCTTATTCTACTCACCTGGGAAAGTGTACTTGTGATGGGAAACTCAGAGCCTAAGACACAGAACTACGTGCACTTTATACACACAGACGTCTAGACGTTCATGAACTTCTGTCATGTAGGGAGTGACATTGAGTACCCCCTGCTGCACCTGCAGTTACTGGCATAGAGGATGTGGGCAGTCTCGTGCCACATGGCAGTGGGAATGAAGGGGTGACGAGCCCAGACTCTGAGGCCATTCTTGCTGGGTTCAAATTTCAACTCTACGTACTGGGTATATAACTTTAGGCAGGTTATTTATTTTTCACTGGTCCAGTTTCCTCATCTGTAGAAGGAGATAACAGTAGCAACTACCTTGGAGAGTTGGGTGTCCATATTACATAACTGAATAGTATATGTAAACTACACGCACGTTCTGACCCAGAGTAAGCACTGAATAAACCTTAGCTGTTATTTTTAACCTTAGTAATAAGAGTAGTAGTAATGGAAATCAAGGCAAAAAGCATTTCTTATTTTAAAGAAAGAGATCAGATTTGCAGTTGACCTGTCATGACTGGATTAACTAGAATTGGGGCGCAATTCATGATTAAGAAAGCCAGAGCAAACTGTGTAATAAAGAAAGAGTGGAAACTGTCAGGTGATTAAACTGGAGCAAGACTTAGAGTTAGGATACGAGGATGAATGAATGAGGCTGAGAGGCCAGGACAGAGAAGACGAAAGTCTCATTGCTGAGCCCAGGTCAGGAACCAGGAGAGGAGAAGGGCACGGGCAGAGCTGGCTTCTGTACAGGATCCTGGCATGGAGCCCTCATCAGGGAGGCCAGTAAGAGAATATAAAGTATTGGGAGTAGAGCCTCACGACTTAGGCTCCTGCTGGGGCTGGGGCCACGCATGCTGATCGTCAGCAGGGAAAGTCTCCCTGTACCTGAACCTGGTTGGGTTTAATCTGCTCTCTTCCTTGGCCCGACTCTAGCATAACAACAACAAAAACCCAGAACTCATATTCGTCTCCCTAAGAACGTGCCTTCCATAACCTAATGTTTTTGCTTGTAAACATTATCCGAACTGTATCATCAACAGAACAAAGAAAAGAGAATAGTGGGATACAATGGACATTCTTGTTCCAAAGCACTCCGGATGAGTTTCATGGCAGGCAAAGTATTTTCTTCCCACCAATTTTAAAACATTACCCTCTACACTCAGTGCCCAAACTTTTTTCCCCCCCTCTGATGCAAATTAGAAGAATAAGTGTTACCTTGGGCCACACATTAAATACGCACACACGGATGGATAGCTGATGGGCAAAACAAAAGTTCCGTGCGTATTTTTCACAATATCTGACCACAGATGAGCAAAGCAGTCCTCAAAAAATGAGCATACGGCTCGCAGGCTGCAGGTTGAACACCCTGCTCTGCGGTTTCATCCTTCTAGGATTTTTAAAGATAGCAACATTCTACAATGAAATCACTTCTTAATTTTTAAAACAAGGTTAGCAGATTCATGAGTTGTAGAACACGTCTTCCATGTCATTTCACCAGTCAGCTCCTCACATGCGTTTAGCTGATTTTCTCCTACTTATTAAGAACAGCTGTGTTTAAGCAGCTGGCGCACACGTCGGCCAGTAAATGCAAGCTCTGTAGATACTTGACACTAGTCAGGGCCTTATCAGCTTTGTAACCTCTAATTAGTTAAGCCGCAGAACATCTGAGCACATTAGGTAATTATTACTTTCCCCCCATTTCACAGATAAGGAAACTGAGCATAAGAAAGATTTGTTTTCTACTAGATTCAAATGGTTAAATGAAGATGAGCGTAAGGGGAACATTTGGTTTGTGAATAAACGTGTTGCCTAGTGAGATGGCGACTCCTTGGGGCTCTGGCAGTGAGAACTGTGATAACTTAGCTGCACTCTTATCCAAGGGATTATACCAACCCACTCTTTCAGGGCTAGAAATAGTCTGTGTACATTATGCTCTCTTTTCTTTTTTTTTCATTATTTTTTTTTTTATGCTGTCTTTTCTAACCGACAATTCATGTCCCATTACTTGGAAAACAATCCCCAAAAGAAGAATGCTTATTTATTTCTTCAGTGATGGTATCTTAATCAGATCTCATGTTTTCGTTGATAATTTGATAGAATTGATGTCTATTCATTTTTCCAGGGGCATAAAATGAGACAGAGAAGCAAACTCCATAATGGATATATATTTAGTTTCAGAAATGTGTTGAGTTAGGGAAATAATCAGTTGCAGAGGGGTTGATCATTGATACCGTTTGATAGAGACATGCTCAAACAATGACCCCGGTAAATAAATCATTCTCCTCTTAGCATAATTTCTGCCTTTAATTTTTGCTTGACACCGAATCAGGATAAAAATATAAAAATCATCGGAAAATGAAAATACTTATGAAAATTCTAATCAAAGTACAGTAAATTGGTTTCATACAGGAAGTTTAAGTGAGTCTGCTGGTCCAGTGCACTTTTGGAGGTACTGCTGAGGCCAGAATTTCCAGCTCCTTTATACGTGTATATGAGCCAGCTAATTTTCCGCTGTTTTTTTTTCCTATTTTTGTAGTCAGTATTTTCAACTCCAGCTAGTTGTCTTCCCAGGAGGCGGACTATCTGTTCTGAGGAGCCAGTGATAGTAGAAAAGATCTAAAAGAGAAGATATGCGGCTTATTGTAGGTTTTAGTGGACTTTCTACATGAAAGATTTGGCCCTTTGTGAGCCAACTGAGGACTTACCAGGGGATACTACCAGTTCATCAGGTAAACATCTCTAATAATTAAGTCTTAGGTTGGAATCAGGTCAGAATTTTTTAAAATTATCCAACCAAAGGTTGAAGAATCTTAATCATATTCAAGTGATAATAATTCATGATATGATATAAAATATTTCTAATTCAAGTAAGATATACAGCTAGGAATTATTCCAATGAATAAAATAGGGCTCATGATTTATATAGATTTTTTTTTCTTGCTATGTCACCTGGGATGGAATGTTGTAACATGATCATAGGTCACCACAGCAGTGAAATTCTGGGCTCAAGGGCTCTTCCTGCCTCAGCCTCTCAAGTTTCTGGGACAACAGGTGCACACACCACACACTCAGCTAATTTTTAAATTTGTTATAGAGATGGGAATCTTGCTATGTTGTCCAGGCTAGTCTTAAGCTCCTGGCCTCAAGGGATCCTCCTACCTTGGCCTCCCCAAAGTTCTGAGATTATAGATGTGAGCCACCACACGTGGCCTATATAAAATTTAGATGGGACAGTAGAAATATATGTGTGAGTTTTGTAAAGTAATGAGTAGCATGTAGAAGTTAGAATTATTATTCATAGTCACAGAACTATGCCTTGTATTTTGTAGAGGAGAAAATTACCCATGTAATAACTCTAAGTACCACAAGTAGTACAACAATATGGAAAAGCAAAGGATGGGACTGGCTGGCCTAGGATTCTGTTAGGAGTTCCTTTTTACAGTAAGACAAAATGAAAGACGTACCACATGAGGGAGTAACAAGAAGTGGCAGAGGCCTCAAACTGGGTCCCATATTCTTGATCCATTTAATTTTATTTGAGATGAGAAAAGTGTTTATGGGTGCATAAGGATATGCTAGGCAAAGCTGTGTCTCTTTGAGTGTTTGTGTGTATGTGTGTGATGTATATTTTTAAGAGAAGGTGTATCTTGGCTGAAAACTTGAAAATTAAATACAGAAAAAAATATTCAGTAGAACATTCATAGTGCAGCTCCTTAAGTTGACCTAATTTTCATAAACCTGACATGCATCCCGTGTACATATCAGCACAGTAGGCCTGGTTCTTATGTCGACCACTGTACATGGGCCAGTGTGTTCCCCCCCTCATATAGTCACCTTGTAGAGGTTCTACTGTAATTCATCACTTACAGTGTGATGCCTTATTTCTTTAAACTTTCTAACAAGTACAGAAAATAGAATTATCCTCCTTTTGCACAGGGAAAGTAAGTTAAAGAACTTGCCTAATTTGAACATAGATCTCTAACTCTAAAATCAGTGCTCCTTTGAGGCCATAGTAGCGGCTTAGAGTTAGGTGAACTTCACAGTATCTGTTGTTTTCTTAAGTACAAAGGCATCCTTCCTTTTAATTTTTATTTTTCTATTACTTCTGTGGCATATTTGAGAAATATTTTTGAGACGAAAACATTTTTAAGGTTAATAAATGTATAGCCTCTTAAGTGGACGTATTCTAATAATGTATATTGATAAAAACACGTTTCCTTTATTCATTAAATTTGATCAATGTTTGGAGTGAAACTTGATTTCCTTTAAAATGTTTTTCTCTCTTCATCAATTATGGGATTTGTTTTGATCATTTTATTGGATGCTTCCTCAATTTTTTTTGCTTGTTGAATATAACCACAGATCTTTACAATGCACCTTTATTGTCTCATGCGTAGGGTGAATTTTCTCATAAAGGTGACCTTTGTGAAAGTAAGGCTTGAGAAGTTATTATTTGTGGAACACTAGACCACATGAGGGAGAATATTATCTGGAATGTGCTTCAGATTGAATTCTTAACTGGATTAATCTTTTAGTAAACTGAATCAGGTAGGATGCTGTGAGCTGTAAGTCATGGAAATTCTGACCAAACTGGCCCAAACAATAAAGGTATTTCTTAGCTCCAGAATTTCTCTGTGCTCAAGAATTGACTGTCACCTGGGCCTCTCTCCCTCACTGGCCTGTCACGTTTGGTCTCTTTCCTGTGACCTTCAGATGATTCCTCTTGTGCTTGAGAACTGGCAGAGAACGTGACCTGGGATGGTGTGGGGTTTTGTTCATATCCCTGAGAGACAGAGATGAAATGTAAATCCACTCTTTAATCTGACTGGACCAGATTAATAAGCTGTTGCTACATTAATGCCATGAACTGTTTAGCCAACAGGGCTCACAATCCGTCACCTGGTGGCAGGGGATGGGAAGGTATCAACTAGATTATGGGTTAGGAAGAGGGGAATGGTG
>CAUYQV010163825.1:0-12567 GCA_963574575.1 Galagoides demidoff
GCACACACCTCACAGGCTACATGGATGGGGCATGGCAGATGTTGTAAGAGGGTGAAGAGGGCCAGGTGTGGGACAGGAGGAAGCAGTGGAGACTGTGGGGAGGTGGAAGGTTCCAGCTTCAACCACAGGACAGCCGCTCACAGCCCCACTCAGTGGTTGCCAAGCGGGATTGAGAGCCAGTGCTGCCAGACTCCCTATTTTTCGATAAAACCCAGAAATCTCATAACTTTGTCAGCTAATTAAAATGTTTTCTGAACATGGTACGAGCCAAACAAAATATGTCTACTGACCACATCAAGCCTTTAGGCCACCAGTCCATGACCCCCAGCCTATGTGTTTTCCATACATGCCAGTCCCATTCTCTTGCCTGCCTGTTTGCTGGGTGGATCTGCATTTCTGGTGATACTTTGTTTGCAGCCTTGAACTTCATGTCCTTCCCTTGCCAGCAGATAAGCTAGTCAAAGAGATTTGAGTTTGGGCTTCGTGTGTGTGTGTGTGTGTTTGGAAAAGGAGAATGGGTTAGCTCAGATGTAGTATCTGTGGAATTTTCTAAGCTATTATTATGTTTTTAAAACTATTGGCTGGCTGGAATATTTGTACTTTGCAGTGACTGCAAAAAGCAACCAACTGGAGTTTGGAGTCTAGAATTTGCTAGAAGTGAAGTAAAATAATTGGCAGCCAGTGTGGAATACAGCTACCGGTAAATGCAGAGTTGAAATTCCAGCTCTGTTTCTTGCAATTAGTGTAACCTTGGGCCACAGGCCTTCTCTCTGCACTTCAGTACTGACATTCAATGCGGCCTACCCAAGCTTCTTGCAGATACTGGGTACCTTCCACGGTAGCCCCTGACCCTTAACCACATGTAAGTTTATACTTGATAGATCATTTGTTTACTTGGAAGGTAAACACCTACTTGAGATCAAGATTAAATGGTGAGGGGAAGAGGAAAATAAAGCAGGAATCTGGAAGATAGACTGTTAGCCAGGGGGATGTTAATGCTGCCTTTTACACCAAAAATCACAAGTGATGGTCTTAATAGAGGGCTAAGTGTCTTCTGTGTTCTTACTATTAAAAAAATCAGAGAGAGTAATAAACTAAACTTATTTCTCTATTTAATGAATTACCTTTTAAAAAATTACATGAAAATCATGCGAAGCTAATAAATATGTTAGTTAAATAGATGTCTATATTGGTTTTTGTGATTCCTGTTTATTTTTAATGCTGCATATTGATTTTTTTTATTTATTTACCATTTGCTTAAATACCACGATTTTTGGCTTAGGGATATCAACTTTTCAAAATCCAAGAGATATAATTATGTAAACATGTGATGCAGTAAATAATATATCAGAATTTCGAGATTGAGGAGAATAATGTTCTCCAAAAACAGTGGTAGGGCTGAATTCGGAGTCTTACAGACTGGGCAGGGAGGTGGTAGGTTCCAAGGGCTGCAGGAGCATGACAGCTCCTGGTGAGGATGCAGATTTCTGTACCAGGGGGTAGTGATGGGTCATTGTGGGTTTTGACTGAGGGTCTGGACTGCAGAAGCAGAGACAGAAGCTAGTGACATCTTGGAGGAAGAGCCAAGAAACAGTATGAACAGTTCACAGAAGTTAGAAGGTGAGGTTCAGTATTGGGGAAGCAGTTAGGAAGTGGAGTGATCCTGAATTCAGGAGGGAGAACACAGAACTGCCACTTACAATGCATTTTATAGCACTCTGAGCACATACAAGCTCATTGGAAACTCGGTTCCTCTCAGCTTTGCTCAAATAAGTTGTTGCATCATCATCTGATCTCTAGAGAGACAGAGTTGGGCAGATGTGCCTTATGTGCTTTTACTTCCTCCCGTGGCAGGGCCTGATGTGGGAGGGGCAGTAATGTTAGAAGGAAAACTCATTTTTGCTGTTTCTGAGGGGTCTGGTTTGAATTCCAAATTAAACTGGGCCTCCAAGTTGGGCTTTGGAGGCAGGGAAACACCAAATCAGTTTTCCAGGCTTTCAGTGGCTTATTTTTTATGATGAGAGGCATCAAGGGCTTGTAAGCCTGTTTTTCTTGTAAAGTGATTCTTCCAGTTATATCTACCTTTACCACAGAAGGGGCAGACTCTTTTCTTTTCAGAAGAAAGAGTCTGCCCCTTCTCACTTTGAGGGCAAATCGCTCAAGATGATGGCGCCAGGTGATAAAAGAGATCCAGTTTTGCATCTAGATAGAGCAGGAAGGACTTAAGGACTTTGGTGTTTGTATACCTTTATATTGGAAAGCGAGCCTGGCCAGTTCGCAGACAGAAGGTTGGACACAGAAACTGCATGTGTGAATGTGAACAAACCAGCCTGCATTAGTGGATGGGGAACTCAAGCCCTGAGCCTCAGAACTGTTTGCAAGGCAGAGCGCCTCATCCTCCAGGGTAAACGGATTACAAACAACTTTCCTTCCCTGGCAGGAACTGATTTTCATGGTATTCTTTCTCTGGTGTTTCTCGTCAAGTTAATAGTAGCCCTGAGTAACATGTAACCCTTAGATGTTTATAGTCATCTTGGCCCGGCCATTAAGATGATGAATGAATTCTCTGCTTTCCCTTCCCACCCTGGTAAGAGAGCCCTAAGGGTGGGTAGCAATACTTAGAAAACAGTAAGTCTTTTCCGCACTTTTCACATCTTTTATCCAATACCCCCAAGGCCCTCTCTGCCTTTACCCTGAACTTTCTGTAATACCAGGTAGAAAAACCTCCCCTGGCTCTAAGCCCAGTTGGGGTGCTAACACAGCAGAAAGCTTATCTCACATCTTGGTCATCTGTTAAAGGTAAACTCTGTTTCCCAGAGCCCCTTGGGTGTTTGAGTTGTTTCTTCAGGCCCTGCCCTTCCTCCTTGGGAAGATCAGAGGAGGTAGTAGGAGCAGGAACCCTGAAATGGGGTTTGTAATTCCTCTCCTGGATTACCTGTGGCCCTTGTATTTTCTGGCTCAGTGGGCAGGTAGAGTCCAGCCCAGAGGGAAACCGTGCCTGAGAGAGAGGCTGGGCTTCAGGCGGCAGCCAGCAGTAAGGAAGTGGTGGAGAAATCCAGCTGTCCATTTCAAATCACAACATGGCCTCAGTGTTCCACGGTGGGGCTCAGTTTTCACGTGTATGAAAAGCTTCATTTGTGTATTCACGGCATTTGGAAGGAAGGCTACGTTTTGCTTCAGAAATGTCAACAGAGCTATAGCTATGACAAGGATCAATTAAGAAGGATGTTTCCCCAAGCTGCAGGACTTGGACAAATCTGTGAGGGGGAGTTTAGAAAACATGTTAGACCTCTGCATTTTTTTTTTCTAACTAACTGCAAAACAGCAATTTAATAATTTCCTCTTTTAAGGAAAAAGGGGGGAGTCTTGGATTTTAAATCTTTGGCGTAAAGCAGGACAGCACCTCTTAAAAAGGAAGCTATGAAAGTAGAAAACTAAGCCAAGGCACATAAAGGAAAACTGAGAAAATCAAGCAGAATTTGGGTATCTTGGTCTGGTTTCCCTGAGCAGATCCTGCGATGAGGATTCCCAGAGGAGTGGTTTATGAAGAATGTGTTTCCGGGGGTGGTGCGTGTAGGGAGTGGGGCAGCACAGGAGTGGGCAGGATGCGATCTCAGGCACGCTCCCTTGGAGCAGACGTTGGGTCAGTCTTACCCTGCAAGGAGCTCTGAAATATGGGTTACACCCAGGCCCTGACCTCTCTCTAGGTCAGAACTTTGGGCCTTTGTTCTATAAACACCAGACATTGTTTAAGGGCCACTTGTGGAGGCATAAAAGTCCTAGGCACTTTCCACCCTCTGAGGGTGAGGTGTGGACAGAATAGCCTGAGGGCAGGCCTCCAAAGAAGACCCAATGCTGGCTTTTGGAACCAACTGCAACCTGAAGCCAGAGGGTAGTCATATAAAGGAAGCCGGAGGAGCTCTGGGTAGAGCCCCGAAATACAGTAGAACCTCTGTAAGTTGACCACCCAAGGGAGCGTAACAAGCTGGCCACCATAGGAAGTGGTCAACATAAGGAACTCAACCTGTTGTAGTGATATACATGCATGTCCAGTCTATGAAAATTAGGTCAACTTAAGGAGGTGGTCAATGTAGGGAGGTGGCAACAATGGAGTTTCTACTGTAGTTTGCTATAGTAGATTTACTATTAGCTGGCTCCCTTCCTATTCTGAAGGGTATATTATAAGCATATTGACAAGGGTCTTTGAGCTCTTGAGGTGTTTGTGTGATATTCTCAGTGTCAGCTGCACACAGGATATTCCTGCCAGCATCTGATTTAGGAAACTAGCATATGTAGCTGCCCATGGAATGGGCGTAAAGGAAGTTTAAACAGGGAGTGTGAATGTAGTTACAATCCCTTACAATTCAGTTACAATCTCTTACAATCCAATTTCCCTGAGCTGTTATTTCATTTTTTTGAGGCCACAGTAGTCCAAGGGTTCCATGATCCCCATGCTCTGTGGTGGCCACCAGCATTGTTCTTACTCAGGCCTGAGAGTAAGTAGTGAGCCGGTTTTGCTCTCCCAAGCAAGTCAGCTTTTAAAATCAGTTAGGAATATGTTTGGCTGCATGTAACAGGACAAAACAACTTTCAGCTGGCCCTAATGAAATTTTAATTTTTCTTTTGTAATAATACTTCAAGAAATGGTTAGGTCAGGGCTGGTAAGCAACTGCGTGTTACTAGCAGGTCCAGTTCTTTCTGTCTTCCTGCTCAGCCTGACTGTGGGGTTTTCATCTTCCTACATGTTGCTGCTTGGTTTCCACTTCCAACATGACAGCTGGAAGATGGGGAAGGACGAAGGGCAGAAGGTCTACCCTATTTAAAGAGCTTTCTTAAGGTTCCACTTGGCCTTATCCACATACATCTTATTGTCCAGAACCATGTCACCTGGCCACCTTATCCACATACATCTTATTGTCCAGAACCATGTCACCTGGCCACAAGAGAAGCTGGCAGATGCAGGGTTCTGTTTATTGGGAGAAAGGGAAGAGTGGATGTTGGGAAGCACCAGCAGAGTCAGCCACAGCAGGGACCGGGGGTAGTTGGCAAGTCTGTTTCTATGAGATACATAGCAGAGAGGAAATCGGAAGAAACCTTGGGAAGACGGGCAAATGACTAGCACAATTGCTGCCTTATCTTCCTCTTGCTAGAGTGCTTTCAGGCTCTGCATTTAGGATTTCTTTTTTAATTTTCAGATGAATATGAGGGTACAATCAATTAGGGTTTGCATTTGTTAGGTAAGGTCCCTGTTGTAGTTGTATCCCACACCCAGGAGGTGTGCCATATACCCTCACATTGCGCCTGTTGGTGGGAGCACACCCATCCCACTCCCTCCTCACCTCTCCCCCAACTTGAATTGAATTTTTCTCTTGTGTGGGCATGTCTTAGTTCGTTTCCTTGCTTCATATTAGTATTGAGTATGCTTTACTAAGAAGAATGTGTTTCAATTCCATCTAGGTTAATACAAAAGATGTAACATCTCCATCTTTTTATAGCCAAATAGTATTCCATGGTATACATATTCTACAGTTTGTTAATCCAGTCCTGGGTTGATGGGCATTTAGGTTGTTCGCACATCTTGACGATAATAAATTGAGCTGTGGTAAACAATCCAGTGCAAATGTCCTTATGATAAAATGGATTTTTTTCCTTTGAGTAGATGTCTAGTAATGGGATTGTAGGATCAAATGGATGGTTCATTTTGAGTCCTTTGAGGATTCTCCATACTTCTTTCCAAAGAGGCTGTATTAGTTTGCACTCCCACCAACAGTGTATAAGTGTTCCCTTCTCTTCACATTTGTGCCAGCACCTGTAGCTTTGGGACTTTGTGATGTGGGCCATTCTCGCTGGGGTTAGGTGATGCATTTAGGATTTTTTTTTTAATTGAAACAGAGTCTCACTTTGTCACCCTTGGTAGAGTAAAGTGGCATCATAGCTCACAGCAACCTCAAGCTGTGAGCTCAAGTGACTCTCTTGGCTCAGCCTCCCTAGTAGCTGAGTCTACAGGCACCTGCTGCAATGTCTGGCTGTTGTTTTTTGTTTGTTTCTTTAGCAGGTCTGGGCTGGGTTCAAACTCTCAGCCCTGGAGAATGTGGCCAGTGCCCTAACCACCAAGTATGGGCTCCCCCTAGGATTTTTTAAAAATTCATCTTCATGAATACCTATTGGAGATGTCTGGCTTGACCTCAGTCAGGTATAGCAGAGCCCCTGGTGTAAACTAGCAGGTGATGTGATCCAGGTGTGTCTTATCAAGCACTGCCAAATCAGTCCACTCCCTTCAGTAGCCTGCAGACCCTGATAAATTATAAGACGATTTTTATCTGTATGCCATATCTATCTACACTGACAGGTTTTTATTTTCACATGATGAAGCTATCCCAATGATAATTTCAAAGTATTTAGATTTTTGGTCTCCAAGAGAGGTGCCACTGCTCCATACCAAAGCCAATCCCTACAAGGAAGGAGAGATCTAGTACCCTGTCCCTGTCCTTCTGACTATTTGGTGTCACTCCTAGCCCCTTCTTCCCTCTTCTGTTTATCAACCTCTGTGCTGACTCCAGTTTGGCATCTTCATAGAATGTAGAGCCCAGGCCCAAACTTCAATCCTATGCCTAGCATAGATTTTTTTTATTGCCCAAAGTCTGAATACAATAGTTCTGTTCATGTACCAACCACAGCACAGTTATATATATTTGTGATACAGTTCCTCATATTTATTTTTGGTGGGGCATCTTTTTATGTAATTTGGAAGTATAATCATTTATGGCCTTGCTACTTAATATATGGCCCATGAACCTGCAGCACTGGCATCTTCTGGGAGTTTGTTAGAAGAGCACAATCTCAAGCCCCACTCCAGACTTGCTGAATCAAGATATACATTTTAATGAGATCCTTGGGTATTTGTATGAAAATAAGAAATTGGAAATTGAGGAAAAATCTCCAGAGCTCCAAGGGAAAGTTTCAAATCCAACTTAGAGTGGACAAAAGAGGTCCCTTCTTAGAGATGAGAAAGTCACTTAGAAGGTGTCATGGCCTAAGATGAGATAAAGAAAATGTGTTTGTGCACAGCTGAAGAAAAGGAGAAACGATTCCCTGGCCCAAGAGCGGCCAGAGAAGGTTGCACTTGAGACTGGCTATGCTACTAACAGGTAAAGTGTAGGACAAGTGTGATCTCTGCCTGGCTATATCTAGTGGTCATTTCTTAGTTATCTTCCTTCTGGACCCATCAGCAGCTATTAGCACAGTTAGTAACTTTCTCCCTCCTTCCTCCCTCCCTTCCCTCCTGCCCCTTCCTCGCCTCCTCCCCTCCTCCATTCCTCCCTTCCTCCCGTCCTCCCTACCTCCCTCCTTCTGTTCCTTCCTTCCTTCCATCCATCCTTCTTTCATTTTTTATTTTTGGTCTTTAATATTAATAGCATTTTAAAAAATTGAGATATAATTTGCATACAATAAAATGTATACATCTTAAGTGTACATTTTAAGTACACTTATAAGTTAGGATTAATAACTTTTACATATGTCTATACCTATGTGGCCACCACCCACTTCAAGAAGCAGAACATTGCCAGCAGTATAGAAGGTTTCCTCTTGCCATGTCTCAGGCAGTTCTTAATCCCCCTAGGGAAGGAATTCTAGCTTTTATCAACGTAGATTAGTTTTCCTGTTTTTAGATTTTATATAAAGTAGATTTTTCACAATATGTACTCTTTGTTGTCTAGCTTTTCTCACTCAACATAATAGTTTTTAGATTAATCCATATTGTATATATAAATATCAGAGCATTTCTTAATTGCTGTATGGAATTCCACTGTACAAGTATGCCACAATGTGTTTATCCATTATCCTGACAGGGGGTGTCAGAGTTGCTTCTGACTTTGTTATGAGTAAAGATACTAAGAATATTCTTGTGCCAGTTTTTGTGCACATATTTTTTCATGTTTCTTGAGTAAATACTAAGAAGTATAGTGGCTAGGGCCAAGAGTCAGTGCATGTATGTTTAACTTTATTAGAAGCTGCCAATTAGTTTTCCAAAGTAGTTCAGTCATTCTACACCCTCACCAGCAAAGTATGAGAGTTCTAGCTGCTCTATGTCCTTGCCTACTCTTGGTTTTGTCAGACTTCTCTATTTTAACTCTTCTGCTGAGTATGTAGTTGTATATCTTTGTGGTTTAGATTTGCATCTCCCAAATACCTAATGTGCTTGTCAGCTATTTGGACACTTATTTTATAAAATCCCCTTCCAAGTCTTTTGTACTCACTTCTTCTGGAGATACGCTCTTCTGCACTCTGGAATACCCTCCAGCCCAATTCTGTTTCTCCTGCCTCACTGGCCATTCCCTCTCTGCTTTCTTGGTTGAATCTTTCTTCTCTTTCCAACTTTTAACACTAGCAAGCCCCAGGGTGCAATTCTCCTTTTCTGTCTGTGTTCCATGGGTGAGCTCACCACGTCTCATGCTTCGTATCATACATATGCTGACAAATCCTAAATTTCCCTCTCCAGCCCATAGCTCGCCTTTGAACTCCAGCCTTGGGTATCAGATTGGCTGTTCAGCATCTCCACTCGATGTTCTAATTCTCCCTAACCCTGATCCATTTTTAGGAAACAGTAACTCCATCCTTCTTGGATCCTTTCTTTCCCCCCCACCCCACATCTATTTCTCAAACAGCCTCTTGTCTGAACCTACAGAGTGTTTCCATAATCCATCTACTTCTCACAATCATCATTCTTGCTTTCCTGGTGCAAGTCACCATCTTCTCTAGTCTTATTATTGATCTGTAGTTGCCGCCTTCATAATTGGTCTCCCTGCTTTCACTCTCATCTCTTATGCTGCTTCACTCAAAACCCTCCAGAGGCTTCTCATCTCATTGGAAAGCTTGGTTCTTCACAGCACATATATACACTCTGCAAGATATAACCCAATTGCTGTCTCTCTGAAAACATCTCCTGTCACTCTTCCCCTTGTTCTCCCCGTAGTAGACATGATGGCCTCTTCGCCATTCCTTGTAATACCCTAAGCTTGTCCCTGTTTCAGGGCTCTTCCCCCAGATACGCACATGGCCCTCTCCCTGGCTTCCTTCTTGTTGCTGCCCAATGTTACCTGATTATAAATACCTCTATCATGTCTTCTTTATCCTGCTTTCCTCCATAGAACCTATCACCATTTGGCATACTATTTGTTTGTTCCTGATCATCTTAGTCCTCCTAATGAAACAGAAGCTTCAATATAATATGGAAGGACTTATTATTCACTGATTCTTACCTAGTAGCCCACAGCAGCATCTGCAGCAATAGGCTCTCAGTTCTCATATGAACAAATGAATGGATGATGGGTGGATACAGTAGAACCTCTGTAACAAACTGGTCAACATATGGAGGTGGTCAATGTGAAGAACTAGGCCTACGGTACTAGTACATACATATAGTGCATGTCTGGTCTATGAAAATTAGGTCAACTTAAGGAGGTGGTCAATGCAGGGAGGTGGTCATCAATGGAGATTCTACTGTAAATGGATAGTTGACAGATATTTCTTTCTCTGTACTTCATGGTGACTTGCTCAATTATCATTAAGTTTTATACTGCACTAGTAATTTTGAAGGCCAATTGTTTGTTTTAAACAAAACAGTGGTTTTAAGAAGTATGGTAATTCCTTTTCTCCCTGGAGAGATATAGAGAAATGCTTCCCCCACCTGGTGACAGCATCTTGTTGTAGGATCAGGCCTGGAGAATAAATTAAGTCCTTTGATGACGAAATTCATCACTGAGGGGCAGCCTATGTCTGTGCCGTCCACAGGTGCAGGGACTGGTCCAAGCCACGCCTGCGGATTTCCCTGTACCCTCCTCAGTTGAAGCCAGCATCTTTTTCCTGCCAGAGCAGTCACTTGTTTCATGTAACTCAGGTTTACAGGCCCTTGGAAGGGCTGGATTGAGAACTATAGCCCCATGGGCTTGAAAATTGTCTATCCTGTGGATTCTTTAAAAGAATCTCAAGAAACACCCATGTTTTGGTTAAGTTTCCTCAGAAGTAAATCCTGAGGTGAGGATTCAAGTGCAAATACCCATAGTTTATTTGGGAGGTGAAGCTAAGGGAACATATGCAGCTCAAAAGGACAGGTTATCAAGCCAGGTAGCACTATCAGCACCTGTATTTACTCCCACTGCGGAACTCTGGGGCCACAGAACAAGCTTCCCAGAGTTCTGGTGAGGGGACTGGGTATTCACACACACCCCCACTGCCTCCCAACAGTCATTGGTTGAGGGCCATTCCTGGAGGCTTTAATATCTTGACACTTCTGATTTGCTCCTCACGGGGCCAGAGCAGTTTTGTCACTAGAAACACCCTCTGGTAAACAAACTCAGGTGCTGGCAGCTGGAGAGAGAGGGGCAGGGATCTGGATGGGGCTCCAGCAGGTGGGCTATGGCCTGTTTTGGCCTCATAGGCCAGGCCTCTGACTCCTTGGTGAATAGGCCATATCTTTCTTCACTTACTTTTCTTTCCAGTCCTCACTAAGACAGAGTGAAAAATACAGAGATGGAGGATTTAAAGAGATTAGGATAAATGCAGGCCTCAAACCACATAGCCTTCCAGATGCATTGGCCTTATGTTGGGGGGCACAACAATGTCGTCTGTGCTTTCTGGGAGCTCCCAGAGCCTAAGGAACATATACGTGTACATGGCCCACCAGAGTATGGCTCAGGGCCCAGGGTGGATTTGGGGGGGAATAGTGAGGTATTTAGTGCCAGAGTGGCCTGTTTTTAGCAAAGGCCACCAACATTCATAAGCCAGTTAAAAGGGCTTAGGTGGCGATGGTGCAGGCCTACTTGTGAAACTGGGTGAGAACAACAGTAAATACAGTCCACCTGCTATTACCTCAATGACCCGTTTTAAAAATGGGGAGACTGACTCGGCGCCTGTGGCTCAAGTGGCTAAGGTGCCAGCCACATACACCTAAGGTGGCAGGTTCGAATCCAGCCTGCCCAACAAATACAACAATGATGGCTGCAACCAAAAAATAGCCAGGCATTGTGGTGGGCGCCTGTGATCCCAGCTACTTGGGAGGCGGAGGCAGGAAACTCGCTTGAGCCCAAGAGTTGGAGGTTGCTATGAGCTGTGATGCCATGGCACTCCACCCAGGGGGATAGCTTGAGGCTCTGTCTCAAAAAAAAAAAAAAATATGGGGAGACTGGGGTTCCAGGATTGCTTAGCTCTAGAATGATGTAGCCAGGAAATAGCATAGCTGGGATTTGCACGCAGCCTGTCTGGAGGCCATGCCCATGTTTTGTCCCCTATGCAAATGTAGTGGACGTTTGAAAAGTGAGTGAAGAGAGACATGGCCTATTCACCAAGTGTACTTCTCCCAAATGTAGGTTTGCCTTTGCCCAGTGGAATATCTGCGTGAAACAGTGACAGCCCCTGATGGGCTCTTGCGGGTTGTCAAGATGGTTGTGGCTTTGCTTTGAGAGGTCTCTAAAGTTCCAGTTTTCCTCTGAGAGACTTAAAGCACCTTGGAGAGCCCAGGGCCTTTTAATAGTGAGCTCTATTCTATTTGCAGTGCCTTCCCTCTATTGGCAAAGGGCAATTCTTTACGCTTGAGGGGAGAGAGAAGGAGAAAACTGCTGCTGATGTTGGGCAGGAGAGGTGGGGTTGCACTTAAGAGTGTAGGAGCTGCTGTAGGAGCTCTCATGGTGCAGCCACCTGCAAGAGAGGAGCAACTAACTCTTTTCCTGAGGTTGCCCTTCTCTTGAACACCACAGTCAAGAAATATGTCATCTGGGGATGCCTCCTTTTTTTTTTTTTTATTAAATCATAGCTGTATACATTAATGCAGTCATGGGGTACAGTGTGATGGTTTTATATACAATTTGAAATATTTTCATCAAATTGGTTAACATAGCCTTCATGGCATATCCTTAGTTATTGTGTTAAGACATTTATATTTTATATTTAGAAAGATTCACATGTACCCTTGTAAGATGAACCATAAGTGAGGTCCCACCAATCACCCACCGTCCACCCATCCTCCTCTTTCCCCTCCCTCCCTCTCCCCTTTCCCCATTAGTTTCATAGTTGGGCTGAGTCCTTTGGATACTTTTTCTTCCAATCTTGAGATACTTTGCTAAGAAGAATATGTTCCAGCTCCATCCATGTAAACATGAAGGAGATAAAGTCTCCATCTTTCTTTAAGGCTGCATAATACTCCATGGTGTACGTATACCACAATTTATTGATCCATTTGTGGGTTGATGGGCACTTGGGCTTCTTCCATGACCTAGCAATTATGAATTGGGCTGCAATGAACATTCTGATACAAATATCTTTATTGTAGTGTGATTTTTGGTCTTCTGGATATATACCTAGTAGAGGAATTGTAGGATCAAATGGCAGGTGTATTTTTAGTTTTCTAAGTGTTCTCCAAACATCTTTCCAAAAGGAATGTATTAGTTTGCATTCCCACCAGCAGTGTAGAAATGTTCCCTTTTCTCTACATCTAGCCTACTTGACCAAGAATTCTCATTATGGGAGCTCAGCTGTTGTAAATGTAACTCAGCCCTCCTCTGAGTAGAGGCA
>CAUYQV010163830.1:0-24317 GCA_963574575.1 Galagoides demidoff
GCGCCTGTGGTCCCAGCTACTTGGGAGGCGGAGGCAGGAGACTCGCTTGAGCCCAGGAGTTGGAGGTTGCTATGAGCTGTGATGCCATGGCACTCTACCCAGGGGGATAGCTTGAGGCTCCATCTCGAAAAAAAAAAAAAAAGATTTTCTCTTTTCATTTTTAGCAGCTTGAGAAGATACGTGTCAATGAGGTTTTCTATGTATTGTTTTGTGTGGGGGCCACCGAGCTGAGTCTTGATGTTTTTCACCAAATTTGGAAAATATATTATTTCTTTGGATTTTTACTGCTTCCCTTCTGCATTTATAGGACTCTACTTACACATGTGTTACACTGCTTGCTACTATGTAAGACGTTACACTTGCGCTGCTCATTTATTTGGGTGTTTTCCTTTTTTCTGTGCTTCAATTTGGACAATATGGACAACATGTACTATCTTATTTTCATGTTCACCAACGCATTCTGTAATGTCTCATATGCTGTTAAATTGTCTCTGAGGGTGGCGCCTGTGGCTCAGTGAGTAGGGGACCAGCCCCATAGACAGAGGGTAGCGGGTTCAAACCTGGCCCCAGCCAAGCTGCAACAAAAAAATAGCCCAGTGTTGTGGCGGGCGCCTGTAGTCCCAGCTGTTCAGGAGGCTGAGGCAAGAGAATCGCCTAAGCCCAGGAGTTGGAGGTTACTGTGAGCTGTGTGATGCCCTGGCACTCTACCAAGGGCAATAAAGTGAGACTGTCTCTACAAAAAATAAATAAATAAATAAACTGTCTCTGATGAATTTCTTTATTTCAAATATAATTTTTATGTTTATGATCATCTTTTTTTTTTTTCCCCCTGGAGACAGAGTCTCACTTTGTTGCCCTTGGGAGAGTGCTGTGGCATCAGAGCTCCCAGGAACCTCAAACTCTTGGGCTCAAGTGATCCTCTTGCCTCAGCCTCCCAAGTAGCTGGGACTACAGGCGCCCTCCACAACGCCTGGCTATTTTATGGAGATGGGTCTCACTCTTGCTCAGGTTGGTTTCCAACTTGTGAGCTCAAGTGATCTCCCCTTCTCAGCCTCCCAGAGTGCTGGGATTACAGGCTTGAGCCACTTCACCTGGCCCTAGGATTAACTTTTGGTTCCCTTTTTGAGCTTTGTACATTACCCTTGCTGTTATCTATCTCTTTACCTATTCTCTTTTCCTGAATTTTTTTCATCTTAATTATTGATTTAAAAAAATTTCTTGTCTGCTCATTCCAATATCTGGGTTATCATTGTTTGCTTTACTGACTGTTTTTTCTTTTGACTAAGGATTATGTTTTCCTGGTTCTTTATATGTTGTGTAATTTTTCTTATTGGATTCCAAGTACTGTATAAAAGAGCATTGGGCTCGATTGTGGAAATGGCCACAGTTAACTTTTAATTTGCTTGAGTTCTCCTCTGATTTGTCTAATTTACAATCTCACTTATTGCTATTTTCTCTGAAGGGCTAATTTCTTTGATCTTGTCAGTATTTGAGCTGCGAGGAGTTTGGACTTTAATTTTAAATGGTTTTGGCTCACATTTTGCTTCGGTCCTGGTGGGGATTCAAAAGGACATTCAGGATGAGTTTTCTGTGCTATCTAATCCCTTGTTTTCTGTAGTTGTGTGATCACCATCACAATCAAAATATGAAACATTTCTGTTTATCCCAAAAAGCTGCACTGTATTCCATTCCAGTCAGATTTCTCTTCCTACCTGGCTCTAGGCAGCCACTTGTCTTTTACTGTAGTTTCCTCTCTAGAATTTACTATGAATTAAATCATACAGTGAATAGTCCTATTTATTTAGCTTCCACTCTTATATTAGGTTATAAAGTGTCTGTTCCCTTAAGTACTAAGTTTGACAGTTGATATCTCTGACGTTTTCACTTTGACACGTCCTATTTTGTTTTTATTGTGAAGGTACATCCTCATTCTTTCAAACTCACATTTTTGGATTGTGATTATCTTTCCAATTTTTTAAGAGCAATTTTGTGAAACCATGGATAAGTAAAACATTCATGTTACTCTTGAATATGAGTTTTGTTGTGATACCAACACAGTGCCGACAGCTTGAAATACCGACCAAGTGGGAAGGATGTGGCTAATGAACGCACAGTATGTTGATGGTGTGAGAGTTCCATTCTGGTACTTTTAATCTTGAAAATGAGCACGTGGGCAATCTGAGACCAAGATGGATAATGAGCTAAAAGCTGTAGTGGAAGTGAATCCATCTCAACCTATGTGTGAATTAGCAGCAAGGTTAGATGTTACCATTCCAACAATTTTGGACCATTAGAAACAAATTGGTGAGGTAAAGAAGCTGGATAGATGGGATCTGTGTAAATTAAATGAGTGGCAGAAGAGAAATTCTCTCAAAGCTTGCCTTTTCTGTTTGTTACATGTGATGAGAAAAGGATTCTTTTGACATGTGCTCAGCATAATGATTGGATAAAGGGAAGGTACTGAAACACAGTCCAAAACTTGACCATCATCAAAAAAAGCTAGGAGTGTGTATTGGTGGTCCAGTGCTGGTATTACCCCCTGCAGCTTCATGAAACCTGGTCATTTGATTACAGTGGATGTTTATGGCAACCGATTGGATGACATGATGAGGAATGCCTGTGATTAAGCTGCTGAGATTGGTCAATAAAGACAGGCCAACTCTCTTGCAATACAACCCTTGACCACATGTTGTACAAGCAATGCTGTTCATACTACAGAAGCTGGATTGGGAAGCTGTCTGTCATCCACTGCCTAACACCAGATCTTGCATCAACTGAGTGCTCCTTCTTCCAGGCAATGGACTTCTTGAAAGGAAAAACATGCAATTCCCAACAAGCTGTGGAAAACATCTTTTGCAATTTATTCCCACTTACTTTCCAGGCTTCCTCACTGCTGGCACACACAAATTATCATTCAGATGGCAAAACTGCGTTGATAGTTTAGGTACATTCTTCGATTAATAGTACTGCTTCTTGAAATATAATAAACTAAACCTTCGATTCAAAACCAGACATTTCCTATTTAATGAGCTCGTAATGTTTCTTAGATTCATCCATGTCATTGTATGTATCAGTGGTTTGTTCCTTGTACTGTGAAGAGTACTCGGGCAGTATGCAATACCACATGTACGTATCCTGCCAATTTGTTTATCCATTCACCAGTTAACAAACATTTATTTGGGTTGTGCCTGGCCAACAGGTCTGCTTTTAGACTAAAGCCCTCTGCCCTCCACCATGCCCCCCTCTTGGTATGGATATGGTCTTAGTTCTTTGTTCATCCTATAAAGTGCTTGTTTTGTTCTGTGGAATCCAACTCAGGCAGCCTTCCTTGTGTCCTTTCCTTTTCAGTATCCTCGTGGAAATTATTAACATTATTTTATCTTGTGTTGTAAACACTTGAGTGAAGGCCTCGCATGTCTTTTTGCATCCTAATCTTAAACGACACTTTTGTCCTTCTAAGGATTTGTTTTTTTTTAAAGCATTACCCCAAAATTTCTTTTTGTCTCATTGGCCTGATTGGGACACATGATTACCCTTATTGGTAGACAGGGCTGGGAAGTTTGTTATTATTGTTGTTGTTAGCTGTGTATATTCCCATCCCTAACCAAGTTGAGGTCCTGTCAGTAAAGAAGAAAGGAAGACTCAATGTATGGTAGGCTAGTAGTCTGTATTATAATATATTTCACTTACTTACAGCACTACTGTTGTTGTAATCCCTGATACTTACAATATCTATGTAGAAGAGCTTTCCAAATAATCTAGTGTTTTAGTTCACTGATTTTTTTTTTCCTCTGACAATCGTGTTTTTTAATTCCTCCTCAACCACTAATTGACAAGGTCAATATCCTCTAGTTCCTGTAATAACAGGGTAGCTGTTTCATAATTTGAATTTCAACAATTCTGTTCTCTGGGCACTACCTCTTATCTTTCTAACTCAGTCTGTCTTATATCCTTGCTCCAAAAATTCTTTAATGTCACTGGGACCTATGGTCTGTTGGTGCTACTGCTTTTTTAGTGTCCCAGATTCTCGTACTCACCCAGCCTACATAGCGTGGTCCCCTAGTAATATCATTCCCTGGTACATGTACTTAACTCCCTTTAAGCCCATTTACTGCTTTATTACTCTTACTTGGTTAAGTTGCATACCTGGTCAAATTGATCTCTATTTTCTCTAATTCCTGACATCTGAATGTAGGTAGAAGAAAATCCTCAAGAATGCTGATGATCTCACTTTATATTTGTGATTAATAACCCTAGTCTATTCATTTCCCATTCTCTTGGATAATCATTTCAGTTTTTTCCCCCTTCCTCTATATAATTATAGGTCTTTACCATGACAAAAAGTATGTGAGCCAATGAATATGTTTAAAATTTTAACTTAAAGAACATAGTCTTC
This sequence comes from Galagoides demidoff, assembly GCA_963574575.1. Classification (NCBI taxonomy): domain Eukaryota; kingdom Metazoa; phylum Chordata; class Mammalia; order Primates; family Galagidae; genus Galagoides; species Galagoides demidoff. The sequence continues at coordinate 4,397 of CAUYQV010163830.1, forward strand.
ATAGAGTGCCATTCTATGAGAATCATTAACTACATATAAAATACCTAATATTGGCTTGGCACCTGGGGCTCAAGCGGCCAGGGCGCCAGCCACATACACCTGAGCTGGCAGGTTTGAATCCAGCCCAGGCCCACCAAACAACAGTGATGGCTGCAGCCAAAAAATAACTGGGTGATGTGGTGGGACCTGTAGTCCCAGCTACTTGGGAGGCAGAAGCAGAAGAATTGCTTGAGCCCAGGAGTTGGAGGTTGCTGTGAGCTGTGATGCTATGGCACTCTACCCAGGGTGACAGCGTGAGGCTCTGTCTCAAAAAAAAAAAAAAAAAAAAGAAAGAAAGAAAGAAAGACTACTTAATATTTGTTTCTCATGGATCAATCCTCTGATTTATAAATAAGAGCTCTTGTAGAAGAGATTAGGTTATTGTGACATTGTAATCTGTAACTATTTCTTCAAAGTTTTCTCTTGCCTATTAGGTGAAAAGACTATAACTCTTGTCAAGTATAATTAGTAGTTGTAGTTAGAATGCTTTTTTTGTTTTTAAACATAAATAAATATTTTTAGGGCATACAAACAATGTTACTTTTTTGAGAGGGGGCACTCAGAAATTTCAAGAGTGTAAGAGTTGATTTTCTGGAACTATGTAGAGGACCCTGAGAGGAGAGATGTAGCTGGGTCTATATCATTAATGGCCCACTCCTTGGAATGTGCTTTATTCCATATTTTTCTCTGAGAGAATTTGTGTAGCATTTGAAGCATGGTGTCATAGTCTGTTTTTTTCATTGCTATAAATGAATGCCCAAGATTTGGTCATTTATAAAGGAAAGAGGTTTTTTTGGCTCATAGCTCTGGTGGTTTTATAAGAAGTCTGGCACCGGCATCTGCTTTTTGAGAGGACTTCAGAGAGCTTCCAATTAAGGTAGAAAGCAAAGGGGAAGCAGGTGTGTCACTTGGCAAGTGAGGGAGCAGGTTCTGTTTTAACAATCAGATCTCACAGGAATGCATAGAGCTCATTACCTCAGGGGTAGCAACAGGCCATTCAGGAGGGATCCACCTCCAAGAGTCAAACACCTCTCATTGAGCCCCACCTTCAACTTTAGAGATGGAATTGCAACAGAAGATTTGGAGGGAGGAACCTTTCTATCACCTAGAATGTGCTTTCTTCCCTGTTTTTTCTTTGGAAGCATTTGTTAGTATAGCATTTAAAGCCTGGTTTATTGCTTTCTATGTTTGAAGGTACATCAGTTATACAAAATTAAAATATTTAAGATTAAAGTAGTTAAATGTACTAAAAATAGAAATGCATATGAGCACTAAAAAGTAACTTTCTGTTTTGTTATTTTTGAAAGGTTGGGGATGATTTGAGTTCGTTCTTGACGAGTTGTTCACAACTGGCAGAACAGCTTGAAGCAGCAGTTAAGGAAGAAGATACAGTAGGTATTCTATATAAACTGCCAAGTATAAAATATTAAAACTTGTATTGGTTGTTGAAACTTGAATGTGGTATCCAGTTAGCAATATTAGCCTAGATTCAGTGCACGGCTTTGGGAAGCATTATTTATTTTTCTTTATTCTTTTTTCATCAGCCAGGGTATTTATTATGCTCCAAATCATAGGTTACACCATTGACCCACTACTAGTAAGACACAAACTTTGAGTTGATTCTTCAGTAGTTGTATGGGTTTTAATGAGCCTGCAAAATCCTCTCACTCAGAGTAGGTAAGTAGTTACAAGGTAGTTAATAAATATTGACTGAGAGGCAATGAGCAACAAAGGGAGAGAGATTGGCCATTAATATTGAGCAAATGATTATACAATTAGGTTTAGCATCACAGACCTTATCAAGTATCCATGAGTAAAAAATAAAAATATGTAGAGTTTGCCCAGGGGCAGTGGCTCTGGTCTGTACTCCTAGCACTTTGAAGGCTGAGGAGGGTGGATCTTCTGAGCCAAGGGGTTGGAAACCAGCTTGAGCAAGAGCAAGACCCTGTCTCTAAAAATAGCTGGGCGTTTTGGCGGGCCCCTGTAGTCCCAGCTACTTGGGAGGCTGAGACAAGAGGATTACTTGAGCCCAAGAGTTTGAGGTTGCTGTGAGCTATGAGCCATGGAACGCTACTGAGGGCAACAATGTGAGACTCTCTGTCTCAAAAAAAAAAAAAAAACCCCAAACAAAAAAAATATATATGAGTATCTTTGTGTATATACAGTTGTCTACATTGTCTTTTTCTTTCATATAGTGAAATATACTTAATTTCTTGTTTTTGGCAATTTTTTTTAAAATTGACATAATGTATTTGTGGAATACCTGGTGCTATTTTGATACAGTGTGCAGTGATCAGATCAGAGTAATTAGTGTATCCATCACCCAAAACATGTATCATTTCTTTTTCTAAAATCATTTCTGAAAATGCTCTAATCCAGCTATTTAAAAATATGTAATCACTGTTAACTATAACTACAGTCACCATATAGTGCTATAGAACACTATCACTTACTCCTCTTGTCTAGTTGCGATTTTGTATTCTTTAACCAACTTCTCTCTATCCCCCCCTTACCCCTACCCTTATTATTCCTTAACAATCGCTATTCCACTTTGTACTTCTATAAGATCAACTTTTCTTTAGCTCCCACATATGAATGAGAACATGTAATATTTATCTTTGTCTTCCTGGCTTATTTTTCTCAATATTATATCCTCTAGGCCTGTCCATGTTGCCACAAATAACAGAATTTCACACCTTTTTGTGGCATTTGCTATATATGTCATCTTTATATATTCGTATTTTCTTTTTAAATTTATTTTTATTGTTTTAGAGACAGGGTCTTGTTCTACCTCCCAGTGACACAGTTGTAGCTCACTGTAATCTCAAATGCCTGAGTTGGAGTGATCCTTCCACCCAGCCTCCCGAGTAGCTAGGAGTACCGGTGTATGCCACCATGCTTGGCTAATAGAATCTGCTGTGTTGCTTGTTGTCTAGGCTGGTCATGAACTCATGGCCTCAAGTGATTCTCCCACCTTGGCCTCCTAAAGTGCTGGGATCACAAGCAGGGACCAGGGTATCTTGCCTCATTCATCTGCTGATGGACACTTAGGTTGATTCCATGTCTTGGCTATTGTGAATAGTGCTGTAGTGAACATATGAGGATAGATGAGTCTTTTATACACTGTATTTCTTTCCTTTGGATATACATATACACAGTATGGGATTGCTAGATCATACAATAGTTCTATTTGTAGTTTCTTGAGGAACCTCCATACTGTTTTTTACATATTGGCTGTACTAGTTTTCATCTCCACCAATAATGTATGAGAGTTCCCTTCTCTCTACTTCTTTGCCAGTATTTATTATTATTTTTTCATTTTTTTGATAGTAGGCATTCTAACTGGGGCAAGATGATCTCTCATTGTGGTTTTGATTTACATTTCCCTGATGGTGAGTGACGCTGAGGATTTTTTTCACATACTTGCCATTTTTATGTCTTTCTTTGGAGAAGTACCTGTTTAGGTCATTTCCCCATTTAAAAATCAATTATTTTTTCTTTACTGCTGAGTTGTTAGAGTTCCTTGTATTTTTTGGATATTAATCCCTTATCAGATGAGTTTCTTTTTGTAAATATTTTTCCCCATTCTGAAGGTTGTCATTTACTCTGTTGGTTATTTTCTTTTCTGTGCAGAAGGTTTTTAGTTTAATTACACCCCATTTATTTAATTTTGGTTTTGTTATATTTTCTTTTGGGGGTCTTAGTCATAAATTTATTACCTAGACCAATTTCCAGGAGAGTTTTTCCTAAGTTTTCTTCTAGAATTTTTATGTTTTTTTTTTGGTCTTACATTTAAAAATGATTAGTTTACCTTGAATTAATTTTTGTATATAGTAAGAGATAAAGATTTGCTTAATTCTTCTGCATGTGGCTTTTTAGTTTTTCTAGCACAATTTATTGAATAGGCCATCCTTTCCCCAGGATTTTTTTGTGTGTCTGTTTTATTAAAGATCATTTGTTATAGGTATATGGTTTTACTTATGGGTTCTCTCTTCTATTCCACTGGTCTATATGTTTACTTTCCTACCAGTACCATGCTGTTTTGGTTATGATAGCCTTTTAGTATAATTTGAAGTCAGCTAATGTGATGTCTCCAGATTTGTCATTTTGTTGAGGATTGCTTTGGCCATTTGGGATCTTTTTAAAATTCTATATTAAATGTAGAATTTTTTTTCTAATTCTGTGGTACTTTGGTATTTTGATCGGAATTGCATTGAAACTGTAAATAGTATGGACATTTTAATACTATTGATTGTTCCAATCCATGAGCATGGGATATTTTTTCATTTCTATGTGTTAGGTAGGATTACTTTCATCAATGTTTTGTAGTTTCCCTTGTAGAGATATTTCACCTTCTTGTTTAAGTGTATTCCTAAGTATTTTATTGTTTTTGCAGTTAATGGGATTGAGTTCTAACTTTGATTCTCAGGGTGGCTGAGAATTATATATCTATATTAGCGTATAGAAATGTTACTGATTTGTGAACACTAACATTGTAACCTGAGAATTTACTGAATTTGTTTATTTATTTATTGTAGAAGTCTTTTGGAGCAGTTTATAGGATTTTCTACATATAAGATCATAATCATTTGAACACCAGGATAGTTTGACATTCTTTTTCCTGAGCTAGAGAGAGTATGTCATAGAACATCCAGTACTATTTTGAATATAAGTGGTGATGGTGGGCATTCTTTTCATGCTTTCAACTTTATCCCATTTAATATGATGTTGGCTATAGATTTATCACATATGGTGTTTATTATTTTGAAAAATGTTTCTTCTATGCTTAATTTGTTAAGGATTTTTATTCAGAAGTAGTGCTGAATTTTATTGAATACTTTTTTGAATTTGTTGAGATGATCTATGATTTTTGTTTTTAATTCTGTTTATGTAGTGAATCACATTTATTGATTTGTGTATGTTAAACCATTCTTGTATCTGTGGGATGAAACCCACTTGATCATGGTGAATTTTTTTTTTTGAATTTAAGTTTTATTCTTTATCTATTTTGAGAAGATATTTGAAATGTTTTATGTGAATTACATGGGATTCTCTTAATATATATAGAATTATAAGGGTAGAAAATTATTTTTACTTATTTATCTTTATTGAGACAGAGTCTCACTCTGTTGCCCCAGACTAGAGTGCTGTGGTGTCAACCTAGCTCACAGCCACTTCAAACTCCTGGCTCAAGTGATCCTTTTGCCTCAGCCTCTCAAGTAGCTGGGACTATGGGTGCCAGCCATGACACCTGGCTACTTTTTTCTATTTTGAGTGGAGACAGGGTCTCAGTCTTGGTCAGGTTGGTCTGGACCTCTTGAGGTCAAGTGATCCTCCCCGCTCGGCCTCCCAGAGGGCTAGGTTTATATGTGTGAGACACTGCACCTGCCCCAGAAAACTATTTTTTATTGTAGAATTAAATTGTCTATGCAAAATGAATAAAAACACTACCTCTAAATATAAAAGCATGAATGATTTTGGACTATAGATTTATAGTTATATTTTAATAATTAATATACTTTTTGATTGAAAATTACAAAATAATTAATCTAAATATTGTATCACATACATTGTTCTATTTTAAATATATTAATTAAAACTTTATTTTTCAGATTTTGGAATCTCTTTTTAAGGTATGTTCAGTATATTATAGCTTGAACCTATTACAACTTAATATAGGAATACATGTAAATGAAGAAGAGGTTTCTAAGTTTTGAGGAAATAAAAGAACTTCCAAACTATTCCACATATGTATATATTTAAAAAGTTTCTATTCAGTTATATGTTACCTTAGTCCCATTCTGAATCCTAAGTGATATTTTGGTCAAGAACTAATATCTAATAGATGAAGATTCATAGCCACAGCGAGACATATATGTACATAATTATTTCACTGCTGAAATTTAACTTGTCATTAACTATTTTTTTCTTCCTTTTTTGTTTTTTTAAAGTGGTTTCAGTGGCAGGTCAATCAAATGGAGGAGGTAAGTATAACATTTCTTAATTGTTAATATTTTAACTCATTTGAAAACCAATTTCAAGTATGATAAATTAACATTTTTTGAATAACTGTTGGTTATAAAGTAATCTTTTGATTTAGATAGAGAAGGAATAAGTAGATTGAATAAAATGTTTCTCGGCAATTTACACACTGTATGTATATTCTTGCATATACTTGTATCTGGTATACTTTAAGTTTGAATGGTACATTCTTTCTCCTAAAATTCAATAATGGAAACTAATTTATTATTTTTCTTAATTTATATAAAAGCATAAATGACCAGAGAGTTTATTCATTAAAAATTATCTGCTATATTTGAATATCATGTAAAATATATGTGTAGACATAAAATTATATATAGATTTTGTCTAATATGTTCTTTTAATGATAGTATTTTGTACTTTTGATTTTTAGGTACTTTACCACCAGTTTAAGAACTACTGGTCTCTATCCTTATAGACTTTTTATTTTATTCTGGCAAAGACTTTTAATGTGCTTTTAGTATAGCAGAATGATTTCCAGGGTAGCTTTAGTGATATACAGAATTGTTTCAGTTCTCCCTTGGTCCTGCTCATGGTTCAGTCCAATTAAAAACTCTTAAAGCCAAGGGTTTTTCAAAGAAAAGAGGCTGATTTATTTGAGATGTAAAATTGAAGGTAGAAACCAAAGCTATATCCTAGCACTTTCTCATTATTTTACCTTGGGCCTCAGAATAGAAGACTTTCATGGTAGACACACTCTCTACTTTAGGCTAGACATGACTGACATTGGAAAAGTGTTCATGGATTCTCTCCAGCAAGGGCCTCGTGGTCTTCATCTTTCCAGAGAAGTAGGGTGGGATGAATTCCACTATTCTTCTACCCTTTTGTAAACTGTATATTTATTTGAAACTTAGGAAATTCAACTTGTCTTCTGCCTTCTTACTTTAATCTGTCAACTTGCTTTTATTCTGTTTTATTCATGAATTGCCTTACTGTTTTCTTTTTACACCCTGTCTTGTCAATGCACACAACCTATCCAAAATCCTGGCCTCTCAGTACCTTGACATCCTCATTTCTAAAGATATAGTGTCCTTTTTTACCCTGGGGTCTTCACTTCCAGTCACACTCTGGACCTTCTCATTAACCAAATTGCTTTATATATTTTTTAAAAGAAATCCCCAATTCAGACAACTTATCTTGAACTATAAATTACTGTCTTTCCAATTATTACTTTAAACATCTCTTTGATGTCAGCAAGACCTCCAGTCCAGTCATTCCCTCTACCTTCTTGCCATTTTTTTGTTAATACTTCTATTTGGCTTGGAGACTATGCACTTCATCATAGTGAATTTTCCAACTTCCTAATGTCCCTCATCCCTTTCTTTTTTTTTTTTTCAGTTTTTGGCCGGGGCTGGGTTTGAACCCACCACCTCCAGCATATGGGCTGGCGCCCTACTCCTTGAGCCACAGGTGCCACCCTATCCCTTTCTTCTTTCATCACACCAGTCTTGTATATAAAATATAACCTCAAATAAATACAATTATTTACCTTCTCTGGTCCTATGGCTTAGCTGTGAAACACCGCTGAAGAAAATAACACAATGGGTTAGACGCAATTAGTTCAAGTGCTGCCTGACAATTCCATTGTCAGGAATGGAATTCCATTCTGAAAGGAATTTAAACTTTTGCCAGCCACCATCTAAAATTTAATCTCTCTGTCCTATTTTTGTTTTCATTCTCAAGTAATCACTTGGAATACTCCAAATATGAGTCATTGGTTAGGACTCCTTCACTTCCTGCTACCCAACAAAATATTTATGTCTGTACTCATTTGTTCTTCCTTTTCTCATATTAAAGCAGAGATATTGTTCCTCCTCATACAGAAGGCTAATTCCTTCATTTCTGTTTTGGATCCCATCTCAAGAACTTTGATTAGTTTTCTGTTTTGTAGCTTCAATCTCTCTCATTCAGTTGTATCCTTTCTTTTAATTTCTAAATGTGCTTGTCTATCTCTCATTTGATGCTACCATCTCCTCCAGTTACAGACCTATTTCTCTACCCTTCATTAACCAGTTTTTAAAAATTCTTTTAGGCTTGGCATGGTGGCTCACGCCTATAATCCTAGCACTTTGGGAGGCCAAGGCAGGAGGATTCCTTGAGCTCAAGAGTTTGAGACCAGCGTGAGCAAGAGCAAGACTCTATCTCTACTAAAAATAGAAAAATTAGCTGGGCATTGTGGTAGATGCCTGTAATCCTAGCTAACTTGAGAGGCTGAGGTAGAAGGGTTGCTTGAACCCAGGAATTTGAGGTTGCTATGAGCTAGGCTCACAGGGCACTCTAGTTTGGGGCAACAGAGTGAGACTTTGTCTCAAAAAATATTATTTTGTATGCAAATTTACTCAGTAGGGAAATAGTCCCTAAATTATTGTCAGGGAATATAGCCAAAAATATTTATCTGTGAGCAGAGAGAAAAATACTGGAGATGATCTTGAACGACCAAACCAGTTTGCTTTTTTTTTTTTTTAAAGTGTTATTCAATTGATAAACTGTGCAGTGTTAAACCTAGTGAAGAGGTTAATCTAGGCGTTCCTTCCTTGTAAGAGCCAACTAGGAGTATGAGGTAAACACTATGTGTTGTTTATGGATTTTCCAGAAAACATTAAGAGCTTGGTTGTGGAGCATATGTTACAGGTTCAGGGCCAAGTTTATATTAATTTAATATATATTATGTCTTACTTCCCAAGCAGTTCTCAACCTGCTCAGACTAAATTCTGTCTCCATAACCAAGAAAACATTCTTGGTGCCCAATAATTTGTATGTTGTTAATTTCAACAGACATTTTTCTTTATCTCAGCCATAGTTAACATTATTGATCACTCCCTGGTTTTTGAAGGCAGTGACTGTTCCTTTGGATTCTGTGAGTTTACACTGTCTTGGCTACTGTTCCACCTCTTTGTCTCCTTTTCAGTTACCCTTTCACCCCACTAATAAATGTTAGAGTGCCTCAAGATTTTATCCTATACATTCCTTTTTTTCTATTTATCAAATTGGGTGAACCAGAAATGTGGTAACAATCCTTGACAACTCACTTTGATCTATTTCTAATACTCAATCCATCCTTTTGATTTTACTTCCTAAGAAGCTGTCACATGTGTCCACTTTTCACTTTATCTATTGTTTACACGTTTAGTGCCAGTTACCATCATCTTCAACCTATGCCCGAAAACCCAATTTATGCCTTCATAATCCACAGGATGAATCTTCACTACACAACTATATTTCTGATCTGGAATTATAAAGTTTTCAGTGTTTAAACCTATAATTGCTTCTCTTGAATAGTTCCTTAATTTGGTGTAGCAGAGATATTGCCCAAGTGTTTGTAATTATTATCTTCTGCCTTTCAAAGAGTGTTTCTTAAAGTATAGTTGTAGTTGTAGTTGATGGAACATTAAATTTCACCCAAGCTACGTATTATAAATGCACATTAGTGAATTAGAATTTTGGGGTGTGTGTATGTGTGGGTTAGGTATCTACCGCTTTAATAGACTCCCTTAAGAGATCCTCACACATACTAACATTTGAGAATCTTGGAACAATGTTGTTACTGTTGATAGATTTTACTGTTGGTACAAGCTGAAGAAGTTAACACTTGTGGTCGTGTTGTAGTAACAGAGACACAAGGTGAAGCCATCAGAATGTATGGTGAGCTGCGCCAGAGAAATGCAGGATGAGTCTGTGACCTGTCCTCTTCAGAGTAGTCCTTTTGGAATTTGTGCTCCTTAAGTGTCTTTCATGAAATCATTTACCTGATAATCCCACTGTCTATTCCATGTTGCTTTAGTTCTGTACCTTTCTTTTTCTCCCAGAAAATCCTTCTATTCAAGTTTAATCCCTGTTGGGAAATAGAATGTATCAGCTAGAGTCTAATCAAAAAAAAAAAAAAAAGAAAAACCACACAGTAATTTGATTAGGGAAATATAATGTGAATAATTGTTATAACAGAGGACAGTATTTACCAAAGGGGTAAGGGTAAGGGCAATTCTAAAGAATATAGGATTAGAAGACATAGGGAACAGTGTCTACTTGTAGGATGGATGGAAGTGGCATGCTCAAAAAGGACAAATATAAATACTTTTAACCCTCCCTTCCCCCCAACCCAGTGCTAAGATCCAGACCTTTGGAAGATGGAGCAGCCCTCATCACTGGATGGCAGAGTTTGCTGGGGTGTCATTCTGGGAGAACTTGAACTCATTAGAATGCTGCCCATGAGGGTGGTACTAGGAGGCCACCCTTTATAGTGCTGGCAAAAACCATATTTCAAAGAGGTATTATATTGCTTGCTGGAAAGCTGTCTGCAAGGGGGACTAGTGGATCTGGCTGACAAGTTTTGGGGGAAGCTGTGCGTGGGAATGTTCTACGCCAGGGATCTTATCATGAAGCTGTCCATAGGGATGGTGCTGTTGAAACTTTCTGGGGGTGAGCACTGCTAGGTATACTGTGCCCTGCCCTTGTCATAAGCAGAGGGAGATGACCGAACTAGACAGAAAAGCTGCTTTCTCCTCCATTGCCTCTCTAGGATGCTCTATTGACAAAAGTTAACATGTCATTTGTCAAGGAAGAAATATTCCACTCTCAGAAGCAAGACGATGAAGAATAGATTTTTGAGATGATTGATAAATGTACCTGATTGGCACACCACCTTTTAGACTCAGTTTATGATTAGTGGGCTCTTCTCTGAGATCTTTCCTTTGGCTGTGGTTTCCATAGGTCTCTTCCCTTTCACCTGTGCTTCAACCCTTTCTGTATTTTCCTTATAGCTAATCACAGACTTCTAGTTCATTTTCCAGCATGTAGTTCTTTCTGTTATATCCTAGTCCCATTCCAGATAGTCATTACTGAGATGAAGTTGAAGTTTCTGTTCTCAGTCCTCAAATTTCTCTTTCCAAGGCCCTTAGCTTCTTTTTTTCCCTGTGAGCTTTCCCTCCCATCCTAAGGATTAGTGGTGTCTATATTGGTGGATATATGAACTTAGGGGAAGCAACTATTTTGGAATTACTCTTGTAAATATTCTCTGCTATTGCTAGTGTGCTTATTAATGTCTTCACATATTGGCTGTTTCTAGGTTTCTTTCACTGTGTTTTTGGACACTCATCCTTGTTGAAATTTCTTCAAGTTGACCTATTTACCTAGAATATTAGTTATGATCATCATATCCTATGTCTTACTGATGCTTCCCACCACCTGTTACCTTGTAGCTTGGCCTATTCCAAAGGCCTTAAGCCATGCAAGTGAATCTCTGTCTTTCCCATGCAGAGTGAGGATGTGTACATCTTTATATATTAACTTCTGGGAATTAGAGAAAATTACAATATTTCCATAATTTCTCAGATTAAGGGTAGTTTTAGAATTTAGGTGAAGCAGTTGTTTTTGAATTGTTCGTATACAAATTTTGGGTTGTATTTATTAGACTTGTTTCCAATTCCTATTTATTAAAGTAATAAACAGAAGATTTCAATTTAGACATACAAAAGTCATCACTGAACCCCAAGTCTATAGATAATTCCTCAAGTATATTTGTAAACGTATTTTTAAGCATATCACTATTTGACTATAGCCATAGATAAGGGTAACAGTGTCAAAATTACTTAGATTTGATAAGAAAATAATGAAATTTCTTTGAGGAATGGGAGCAAAATGGGTATTTCCTATCTAACTGGTTAATTTTATTATTTTAGATAAGTAAAGATAAAACTTTTTCAGAAGCAGAGTTTCATAAGGCTGACAAAGATGTCACTTTAAGTATCAGACAAATAGTAGGACGCGTACAAAAACTTGAAGAACTGAGAGTGCGTCTTAAAACAAAGACTGCACAGGCCTTCAAATCCATGTTGCATAAACCCTCGTAAGTGAAATAAGAACTAATTGAATTAAGAACAATAAGAGGTGGGATATAGTTAGCACTGAATGTAAGATAATGAGTTGGGGCTCGGCGCCTGTGGCTCAAGTGGCTGGGGCACCAGCCACATACACCTAAGGTGGCAGGTTGGCATCCAGCCCGGGCTCGCCAAACAACAATGGTGGCTGCAACCAAAAAAAAATAGCTGGGCATTGTGATGGGCACCTGTGGTCCTATCTACTTGGGAGGCAGATGCAGGAGACTCGCTTGAGCCCAGGAGTTAGAGGTTGCTGTGAGCTGTGATGCCATAGCACTCTACCCAGGGTGACAGCGGGAGGCTCTGTCTCAAAAAAAAAAAAAAAAAAAGAAAAAGAAATGAGTTGGATATTATGGCTATACTCAGAGCTTCTGTCTAGATCAAATCAGATCTAGTCAGCTTATTTCTATTTGAGTTTTTAATAGTCTGAGATGGTACAGTCCAATACATTAGTCACTACCTACACGTGACTGTTAAAATTCAATTCAATTCATTAAAAAAATCAGTTTCCTAGTCATGCTAGCAACATTTCAAGGGCTTGTAATTATATTACAAGCTTGTAATTATATGTGGCTATTATTAGAAAGTCATACTGGACATTACTGCCTTTGAAATACCCTTTAAAATACCCTTTCATGCCTGGGTACAGTGACTCACAACTATAATCCTAGCACATGAGGAGGCTGAGGTGGGTGGATTGCTTGAGCTCAAGACTTCAAGAGCAGCCTGAGCAAGATTGAGACCCTATATGTACTAAAAATAGAAAAACTAGCTGGGCATGGTGGTGGGTGCCTGTAGTCCCAGCTATAGGCTGAGGCAAGAGGATCACTTGAGCCTGAGCTTGAGGTTGTTTTGAGCTATGACACCACAGTCCTCTACCCAGAGTGATGGTGAGACTCTGTCTCAAATAATAAAAAACTAAAACCAGAAAAACCTCTTCTTTCACTAACTCTCAGTGATAAATAGGCAACTATTTAAGACCTGATTAAATATTTCATTGTTTATGAGTACCTTCATTAAAAATTATCTTAACAGTTCATCCAAGTAAAATTTTTACATTTATGAACAACCATGTTTTTGCATTAAATGTACACAATTAAAAAAATTTTATGGTGTCAAAATACAAAGTTTGTATCTGTAATTGAGAGGGCCCACTATTTATCATATAGTTACAGATATCTCTGTCAGTGATGAATAAAGGGAGTGGCACTTGAGTTGGTCCCAGTGGGGTTGCTTAACTAGATCCTTGGCTCAGAGGTTCAGATATATTTACTTGAGCTATTTATTATAAGGCATGCAATTAGTTTCAGACTGTATATTAATACTTAGCATTTAATTGTCTATTGTGTGCTAGGTATTTTTCTAGTAACTTTACATGTATAATGTGCTTTGATCCCCATAACTTTTTTATAGGGAAAGTATCCCAATTTTTTTTTTTTTTGCAGTTTTTGGCTGGGGCTGGGTTTGAACCCACCACCTCTGGCATATGGGGCTGGCACCTCACTCCTGTGAGCCACAGGCACTGCCCAAAAGTATCCCAATTTTAATATGAAGAAACTGAAGCTCAGAGAGGTTAAGTAGCTTATCTGAGGTCATAAAAATTAGTCAGCAGATGAAACAGGTTTCAGGCTAGGTAGTCTCACTCCAGAAGTTGTGCTCTTAAGGATCACACCATTGATAATAATAGTAGTAAAAAGAAACTTCATGTTACTCCCCAATTTAATGTTGTTAGTATATTTAATTATATTCATGGAAAACACAGAATTTATAGAATTATGTAGTTTGACTTTTATACTTCTTTGCTCATAACTAGTTTACCTTAGTGTCTGTGAATAAAGGTGAAAAAGTATGTTGATTTTTATTTGAGAAACTTTATATGTATAGAGTCTAGACCATATGTTCTAGTTCTCATTCAAGGATAATTTAAACTCTTACTCTTTGATATATTAAAATATATTTTATTTATTGGAACTTTAACAGGGAGAAAGAAGTTATCCCCGAAGATTCATCAAAAGTAGAGAGAAAGTATGAACTCATAGAGCACAAGATAGAAGGTAATTCTGTTTTATACTTGTTTAGCCCTTATACGGTTTCCTAAGTGTATTAACACATTAAGACTTGTAGTTTAAACATTTACAGTTACAAAATTTTAAATGGTGAATTTGAATAATATTTAATAGTGAGTTTTATATTTCAATAAAAGTTTCTGCTATATTCCAAATTCTAGGAACATACAAAATGAATACAACTTGATTGTTAGCCCCATGAAATTCCCACCTTAGAAAGGACAATAAGTACATTCTGTAGCATTTCAGTACAGTGTAATGCATTGTAAAGGTATGTGTAATTTAAAAAAAAATTTTAAAATTTCAGGTTAATTTGAGGGTACAAACAACTAGGTTATAAGGTTTGCATTTGTTAGGTAGAGTCCCTCTTGTAGTTGTGTCCTACACCTAAGAGGTGTGCTGTATACCCTTACATTGTGCCTATTATGTGGGAACACACCAATTCTCATCCCTCCTCTCCTTTGCCCTTCCTTCTCCCCAAGTTGTATTGAATTGAGTTTTTCTCTTATGTGGGCATGTAATAGATTATCTACTGGCTTCATATTAGTATTGACTACATTGGATACTTGCTTCTCCATTCTTGTGATACTTTTTTACTAAGAAGAATGTGTCTCAACTCCATCCAGGTTAATACAAAAGTTGTAAAGTCTCCATCTTTTTTATGGCTGAATAGTATTCCATGGTATACATATACCACAGTTTGTTTATCCATTCCTGGGTTGATGGGCATTTAGGTTGTTCCCACATCTTGGCAATTGTAAATTGAGCTGTGATAAACAATCTAGTGCAAATGTTCTTATGATAAAATGATTTCCCTAATCATTAGAGAAATGCAAATCAAAACCACCCTGAGATATTACCTAACTCTGGCAAGAATGGCCCACATCATAAAGTCCCAAATTTGCAGATGTTGGTGCAGATGCTGAGAGAAAGGAACACTTTTGCAATGTTGGTGAAACTGCAAACTAATATAGCCTCTTTGGAGAGAAGTGTGGATCCTGAAAGAACTCAAATTAGACCTCCCATTTCATCCGGCAGTCCCATTGCTAGGCATCTATCCAGAAGAAAAAAATGTACTTTATCATAAGGCATGTGTAACTTATAGTGGGGCCATAGAAAGGAGTGATCTTTTCAACCAGAGGTAGTTAGGAAGATTTTATGCAACCTAAAAGGGTGAATAGGATTTAGTCAAGTAAAGAGGGAGATATTTGGCGTTTTAAGAAGATAACAGCATGAACAAACAGGGAAGTTTAACTGGATTGGTATTAGAGTATTCAGTGAGAGATAGGGCTAAGCCAGGAGTGAGTCTAGTTATTGAGGGAGTGGATGCTGTGCTAAGGAGCTGGGACTTTCAATGGGAGCAACACTACTAGATTTGATTTAATTTAGTTTAATTTTTTTTTTTTTTGAGACAGGAGCCTCAAGCTGTCCCCTTGGGCAGAGTGCTGTGGCATCACAGCTCATAGCAACTTCCAACTCTTGGGCCCAAGCAAGTTTCCTGCCTCCGCCTCCCAAGTAGCTGGGACCACAGGCGCCCACCACAGTGCCTGGCTATTTTTTGGTTGCAGCGGTCATTGTTGTTTGGCAGGCCCAGGCTGGATTTGAACCTGCCACCTTGGGTGTACGTGGCTGGCACCTTAGCCACTTGAGCCACAGGTGTCAAGCCCTAGATTTAACTTTAGAGATTATTCTGGCCACACTGTAGAAGCTACATTTGGGGAAGTAGGAAGGGGAAGTTATTATATGTCTTACCCATATGAGAACACTGGTAAAAGAGAAGAAAAGGGACAGATTTGAGAAATATTTACTAGATGGGACTGCAAAACTTGGAGACTAGATACAAAAGAGGAAGTGTAGTAGACTGAATACCATGCTTGTAAGAACAGTCCCCGTTATTGAGGGAAACGCTGGAAGCGGGACAATCTCCTCACCGGTTTGCAGCCCAGTGACAAGCCCTCAAGCAATCGAGTGGACTAAAGAGATAAGATTGGTTGCTCTTTGTTGAGCAGGTGTTGAGCCTTGAACATTTGTGGTGCATAAGGGTGGGAATAGAGCCTGGGGAAAAGAGCACGTAGCAAGCACATAGTCCTTGTATGTGGGCTCCTCACACCTGTGGCTCGGCTCTCCTGCACCTCTGGGGAGCCTTGCCTCTTGCAAGCTTGTACTTTCAATCTGTGCGCCGGCTGTTTCCTGCGCACAGTGTCGGTGTGACATAGCGGCACCAGCAGGGAAGGTAGATGATGATGGTATCACCAACTTAGATGAGAGAATAGGAGTGGAAACAAGTTTTAATTAAGACATGATGAGTTCGTAATCTGCGATTGCACACATTCCTTCAGATGTCACTATTTGTGGCTTATCGGGAAGATCTGCAGTGCTGGCAGTTATTTTTTTTTTGTAGGTTTTTCTTTCTCTTGGATGAGTTAGTAAAATAAAAACTATAAAATTTAAACTGAATCTATATAATTTGCTATTTGAAATTCATAATCACCAATATACTTTTAATTATTTCAGAATTCATAAAAAAACATCCATCTAAAAGATATACAGAAGCTTTTGAAATGGATCCACGTAAGTTTCCAGTCATATAAGCATTATTATGTTAATTTCCTCAGTCGAGTACATTAATTTCTATAATTTTAAGGGGTAATTATAGGGGCAAAAACACAGATTCCCTACCGTTTGGAGCCATACAATTAAGTTGCTTGTCAAGCAAGTTTTGAAATTCTTAGTGAAGGTGGCACGGTAACAAAACCAGACTCATTTCTGAGAAGTGCTATGCTAGTTCTTGGAGTGCAGGAGGATTCTGAGTTGTGATTCGAACATCCACTGAAATGTTGGCAGGCCTTTGAAGTTAGAGCAGTGTGAATTTAAGGCAGGGTTTATGGATTTCATTTCTAGGAATAACTAACTCTTTAGCTACAGCTGTGTACTTATTAATGTTTATGAATGTAAAGATCTACTAGAACTTGCATGTCAGATTTCTGACTATTTGTCTGCAAAAAGGAAAAGTTGTCTCATTCACGTTCTAGTACTGGAGAGAATTTTGAAATAATGTGTGGTCTGAGATCCAGTTTAAAGGCAGAAAATAAGATGTGATTGGGACAAGTTGCTGGGAATTCTGCCCTCTTTTAGTTTTAGTTTTAAACCCTAGTGTTACTGCATTTAAGGCAAGGACAGCTGCATATTCTACAGTACTCCCAAGTTCTATAGAGATTTCTGCTCCAAGACTGACTAGGTGGGGGTAGAAAGGTATCTAGATCTTTGGAGTGGATAGTGAACCTCTTTGTACTCATGTGGCCTCTGTCTCACTTTATGCTTGTTTGTTTTCCACATCTGTAGCAGTTGGTGATATTAGCATGGAATTATAACTTTAGCTGTTTGTAATACCTTTGAAATTTTGCTTTTTAAACTTTTTACTATAGAAACTTCTTATTCAATAACTAATCGATTGAATATGATGTTGGAAATATTTGAAGACCAGGCAAATATGTTGGAGAGGTAAGCTTTTAAAATAATTTCTTCTTTTTTTTGCATATTTAAAAAAAATTAGCATCTATGTTTTTATCATGTATATGGTTAGCTACAAAAACTAATGCTGAAATTAATTTATTGCCAAAACATTGGAAACATAAAGAAAATAAGACCTCTATCAAAATATTTAGAGTTCTTATAGCAATTTTTTGTGTTAGACATATGAATAAGTTTTAAATTAAAAATGATGAAAACATAGAATGTAAAATGCTATGGAAAAACATTATATTGCTTCCTCAAGAAATTAAAAATAGAATTGCTATATGATTCAGTAATTCCATTTCTGGGTATATACCCCAAAAAACCAAAAGCAGAGTTTTGCAGAGATATTTTTATACCTACGTTCATTAAAACATTACAATGGTGAAAAGACAGAAGCAACCTAAATGTCCAACAATGGATGAATAGATAAACAAAATGTGGTTTATCTATTACCCACAATGGAATATTATGCAGTGTTAAAAAGAAAGGAAATTCTTACATATGTTACAACATGGGTGAACCTCAAGGATTAGGCTAAAGTAAAATAAAGACAAATACTATAGTTTATGATTCTTTTTAACATGAGATACCTAGAGTAAGCAAATTCACAATATTCACAGAGTAGAATGAAGGCTGCCAAGGAGATAGGGAAGGCAGAATTGGGGAATCATTGTTTGATGCATATAAAACTTCACTTTTACTTGATGAAAAGAGTTCAGGAGATTGGTTGTAAAAATAATGTGAATGTACTTAGCACCACTAAACTGTATGCTTAAAATGGTTAATATGGTATATTTTATCTTATGTGTATTTAACCATAGTTTAAAAAGTTACAGTGATACGAGATGTAGTTTATACTTATCCTTTTTACTTGTCAACTTATATGATTACTTTTTAAAATAAATATTTTTAAATTGACTATAATTGTGTATATTTATAGTATACAATGTGATGTTTTGATATGTGTGTACATTGTGGAATGGCTAAATCAAGGTATGTAACATGATGTTTTGATATATGTATACATTATGGAATGGCTAAATCAAGGTATGTAACATATCATCTTCAAATATACTTATCAATTCTTTTGTGGTGATAACACTTAAAATCTACTCTCTGAGAAATTTTCAAGTGTATAATACATTGAGTATTGTCACTAAATGTTGTATCACATATTTCTAGAACTTAATCTTCCTGTCTAACTGAAACATTGTACTCATTGACGAATATCTTCCCATTCTTCCCCAACCGCAGCCCATAGCAACCACCACTCTGTTTTCTGTTTCTCTGAGTTTGAATTTTTAGGTTTCACATATAATTGAGATCATGCAGTAATTGCTGTACTATACCTGACTTACTTCCTTTAGCATATGGTTCTCCAGTTTCATTCATGTTGTGGCAAATGACAGGATTTTCTTCTTTTTAAAGGTCGAATGATATTTTATTTTACATACACACAAATTTACCACATTTTCTTTATCTGGTCATTCATTAGTGGACCCTAAGGTTCACTAAATACCTTGGTTACTATGAATAAAGTTGTATTGAACATGAGACTACGATATCTCTTCCGCTTAATTTCTTTGAATGTATACTTGGAAGTGGAACTTTATTTTATGGTAGGAGTATTTGTTAATTTTTTGAGGAACCTCCATACTATTTTCCACAAAGCTGTACTAATTTATATTCTTACCAAGTATATAAGAATCCCCGTTTTCTCCCCATTCTTTCTAATATATGTTATCGCTTTTCTTTTTGATGATAACCATTTATTTGTTTTTTGATAAGTAACTATCCTAACAGGTATGAAGTGCTATTACATTGTGGCATTAATTTGCTTTTCCATGATGATTAGTGACATTGAACATTTGTTCATATACTTGTTGAACATTTGTATATCTTCTTTTGAGAAATATCAGGCCCTTTGCCCATTTATAAATAGGATTATTTGTTTTCTTGCTATTGGGTGATTATTTACTTACCTTGGAGGTTAAACCTTTATGAGATACATGGCTTGCAAATATTTTCACTGATTCAATAGGTTGTATGTTTACTGTTCATTGTTTCCTTTGCTTTTTAGTTTGTTATAATCTTATTTGTCCATTTTTGGTTTGTTGCCTGTGTTTTTGGGGTCATACCCAAAATATCTTGTCCAAGAGCAATGTTAAGAAGATTTCCCCCTATGTTTTCTTCTAGTATAGTGGTTCTCAATCTGTGGGTTGTGACCCCTTTGGGGGTTGAACAACCCTTTCACAGGGGCGCCTAAATACATCCTGCATATCAGATATTTACATTACAATTCATAACAGTAGCAAAATTACAGTTATGAAGTAGCAACAAAAATAATTTTATGGTTGGGGGTCACCACAACATGAGGAACTGTAT
>CAUYQV010163837.1:0-16415 GCA_963574575.1 Galagoides demidoff
TTAAAGGAAAAATAAAATTTTCAAGTTTCTCTTTAAAGGATCTTCCAAAAGAGTAAAAGTACTAATGTTTAGGTTTGTTTGCAAGACATTAAGGAACTCTACATTTTGAAAAAAATTTTATAAACTGTGGTATATGTACACCATGGAATACTATGCAGCCATAAAGAAAGATGGAGATTTTACCTCCTTCATGTTTACATGGATGGAGCTTGAAAAAGTTCTTCTTAGCAAAGTATCACAAGAAAGGAAGAAAAAGTATCCAATGTACACAGCCCTATTATGAAACTAATTTATAGCTTTCATAGGAAAGCTATAACCTAATTATAGCCTAAGAATATGGGGAGGGGGGAGAGGAAGGAAGGGGGTTAGATGGGTGGAGGGAGGGTGACTGAAGGGATCACCTCTATGGTTTATCTCACAAGGGTACAAGTGAATCTTTCTAAAAGTAGACTATAAACGTCTTAACACAATGACTAAGAAAATGACATGAAGGCTATGTTAACCAGTTTGATGAAAATATTTCAAATTGTATATGAAAACACCACACTGTACCCCATGATTGCAATAATGTACACAGTTATCATTTAATAAAAAAAATTACAATGTAAACTCAGATGAAAGAAAAATATGCATTCTAAATACAGATGCTTGTTGAGATTTAGAGAATGTGGGTTACTTATGCTACTAGTGAATCTATTCGTTATTGTGGGAGTAAATGCTAAGGAAATATCGCTTTCAGAATTTTCTCAATTTGGTGAATTTTAAAATATATTTTTAGCAGAACTTCACTGGTACTGAGCTTACACTTGCTGACTTTTGAAATACATGGCATGCAAAGTAATTATATCTTTCTGTGCTCTGGGAGCATGTAATTGACCTGTTTATCTCAGGTGAGGCCTTTGGAAGACAGTTCCATGAGGAAATAGTTTAATTAGTTTTTGTCAAAAACTATGAAAGACGTGAGATTTTTGCCTGTCTATTTTCTCAGGAGTTAACTTTTCACAATTTCCTGGATGTTGGTAGAAAGCATGAGACTCCTGGGTCCGGGATGAAGGACTCCATTGCTCACTCACAGCAGCCAGCATGAACTCTGCATTTGTATAATTTTTCTTTAAACCCCAAGTCCCAAAGGGGTTTTGTGGCCCATGCAGAGTTCTGCATCACAGCTCAGGAACCCTGAGCCCAGGCAACACTCACTCTTTATAAAGGCCCACATTTGCCCTGAAACAGCATCCTCCAGTATAGTGAATCTCCCCCGGGAATTATGATGTAACTTAATCATAACAGTAACAATAGTCCTGTCTACTAGAACAACTGAAAAAGACAAATTTTGTACATCCACACATAAGTTATGCAGCACGCCTTAGAAATCATCTCCTTGGCTCGGCACCTGTGGTTCAAGTGGCTAAGGCACCAGCCACATACATCTGAGCTGGCGGGTTCGAATCCAGCCTGGGCCCGCCAAACAACAATGATGGCTGCAACCAAAAAATAGCCGGGCATTGTGGCGGGCACCTGTGGTCCCAGCTACTTGGGAGGCTGAGGCAGGAGACTCGCTTGAGCCCAGGAGTTGGAGGTTGCTGTGAGCTGTGATGCTACAGCACTCTACCCAGGGGGATAGCTTGCGGCTCTGTCTCAAAAAAAAGAAAAAGAAAAGAAATCATCTCCTTCCAGCAAACTTAACGGAATCCTCTGTCCTGAGCCTCCTCTGCTATGTACATGTTAATGTGTGAGATAAATCTCTATGCCTGAACTGAAGTCTTGTCCATATAGAAAGATATTCTTCTGAGATATTTATAAAAGTATCCCACACTAATGGTAGAAGTTTCAAGATTTTGGTTAGCATGCCATCCATAATACAATTATTCACAGCTATTTTATGCATCAGACAATGTAGGCATCACAGTGAATAAAGTACACAGATTCCCTTGTGTCTTGGAGGTCATGTTCTAGTACAGGAAGAAATACATTAAGTGAAAATAGATAGTGAACTAGCTATCTAGATAGATTCACACATAGGACTTACATGCACTAAGCCTGATAATAATGCAGAACACGTACTATGGTCAGGGGATTCACTTGCATTGTGTCATCGTGAATTCAGTTTGGACAGAAACCAGTATATACTTGATGACTTAACTGGGATTATAAATGGGGGGGGGGTCCAGATAAACGGAACATTAAACAAAAAGAGCCCTGAGATTGGTGCATGTTTGATGTGTATAGGAAAATTAGGGCAGTCAGTGTAGATGGGTGGATATAAAGGAATAGAGCAGGATGGGGGATGACATAAGGACACCCACATGGGTCAACTGAAAGATCTTAAAAGGACTGCTCTGGAGGATCCCATGTTGAAAGAATGAAGGCAGGCTGGGTACGAGCCCTTACTAATTATCCAGAATTTCATGGTATAGGGGTTAATTCTTTATATTCTGTGTATGTTTAGATTGTAGAGGCAAGATAAATTTGTGATGGCTAGAAGTGAGGCATGAGGAAATAAAATTAAGCACTTGTGAAATCAACAGAACATAAACACCCAGAGAGAAGCAGGGTAAACTTCAAACTTGAGGTGTCGACAGTGCGTCAGCGCAGGTTCAAATGCACCACTCTGGCCCTGCGTGCTGACAGCGGGTTAAGTGGTGCATGCATGGGGGAAGGGGGAATGGGGAGTCTCTGCAGTGTCTGCTCAATTTTACCATAAACCTGCAATTGCTCTAAAATGAAGTCTATTAATTCAGAGATAAATAAAAAGAAGAAAAATGTTTGTCTTAGTAATTAAAGTGATGAAATTGCTGTTTATCAGAACAGAGATTTTCTGCTAGGTTGAGAATTTTGAGTTTGATTTTTCCCAAGCCAAGGGTCATGTGCCTATTAGATGTGCAAGTGGAGAGGTATTAAACAAAAACTTAGAAATATGACTTAGAAATTTCAGGGGCAGCATCTAGGCTAGAAATAAAACTTTGAAAATATAAGTATATGTGATACATAGATTGTTGTTAACTATACGGGGATATTGTGATCGCTGAAAGAGAGAGTAAAAATAGAATCTCCGGTATTTCGCGGTTGGGAAGCTGAGAAGAAACAAGTGAAAGGGTGGATAGGAGCATCGTGACGAGTGAGAAAAACCCCAAATGGCAAAGCACAGCGGCTGATGTTGGATGTGGCAACGTGAAAGTGATTGTGTAACTGAGAAAAGACGTTTTCGTCAAGATTCAGAACAAAAACCTGATTATGTGGGGTTCAAGGGAAAAGAAGAAAAACATGTCTGGATTTCTATAGTGTAAAAGGGCTAAATAGGATTATTTCTGCATCTCTTTGAAACACACACACAATATTTACACACACAGAAGGTGCCAAAAATATATGCACATTAAAAAAAGGAAAAAACCATCAAAATTGTAATACTCAAGTTACTCTGACTTCTGCAATTACAGGAGATACAAGATACCAAGTAACAAATATTAGCAGTATATACTGAGTATTACAATTAGATAATGTATATGTACAAAACAGGGAGAATTTTTACAATGTAACATGTATGCTGTGATTAATAGTATTGCACATGCATCCAGCATACATCAATACAGGCGGAGAGTGTAATGAAATTTAAGTCAATAGGGAAATAAACTTTTGAAACTGTGAGACACATCTACCACTCCAGAACATAGAAATGGGAGAAAACCACATAGAAAAAAACAGTTTTCCTAAGTAGAATGAAGATAGACTGTGTTTTTTCTTATTGCTAGAGACATATTCCCTGCCACGCCCCTCCTACTCCCATGAGTCCTGAATGTACACCTGTTAGCCAGGGGATTATATAAATGACCTTTGCATATATGTATGCTATTTGCTGAAATTAGATAATAGAATTTGAGTTATCTCACATAGATAATTTTAAAATATTAGCCACCTGATTGCTGTTGATATTACTTCCAATTCGTTGCTAATTTCCATACAAAAATTAAAAATAAAACATACTTATTCAGTTTATACTACAGGAAAATAAACAAATGTTTTATCTTAAATTACACCTTCAGTTGTGTTAGTCTCACATTTCCATGTAAAAATTATATTTTCTGATTATGTAACTCATGATGACAATTTAATGGTTACAAAATTACATTATACAACTTGAAATAGTTAAAAAGAACATGCATAAGTGTGCATGTGATTTGAGAATTTGTTTCTAAGTAACTTATTAAGTAATGCAATAATTATTGCAGAGGAAACTAGTTTATTATTTTATTAGCCTGCTAAGCTATTGATATTTCATTAATGGATAGTTTTGGTTTTTTTTTTTTTCTTCTTTTTTGAGACAGAACCTCGAGCTGTCACCCATAGCTCACAGCAACCTGGAACTCTTGGGCTCAAGCGATTCTCCTGCCTCTACCTCCCAAGTAGCTGGGACTACAGGCACCTACCACAACGCCCAGCTATTTTTTGGTTGCAGCTGTCATTGTTGTTTGGCGGGCCCAGGCTGGATTCAATACCGCCAGCTCAGGTATATGTAGCTGGTGCCTTAGCTGCTTGAGCCCCAGTTACCGAGCCTAATAGATAGTTTTTATTCTGTCTTCCATTATGATATTTAATTTCAGGAATGAGAATGGTAGGTAATATATATATTTTTAACTCTAAAACTGTATATAAGTACACAATAGGGAGAAAAAAAAATAGTTTCTTCATCATACAGAAAAAGGAACCAGTGCTTTATACGTAGTATCTTTAATTTACCTAATTGGAAGTGTACATCAAAAGAAAATGTCCTTCACAAAAATAAACACTTGCAAGAAATAAATCTCATGTTGCTACCGAGTGAAAATGAAATACCAAATCAACAATTAGGGATCGTTTGAGTTAGAGCTGAAAAATGAAAGTAACAAACCTGAATCTGGTCTTACAAATCAAGCTTAGTGCTCCAGCCCGGCCCCACGGTGCCAAATCACGTCATCCACTTCCTGAATTCACACAGGCTTGGCAATAATTAGGTTAAAGGATGTGTGACACAGCACTTTAAAAAATATCAAATCCTGAGTATCTTTGTCATGCATTAATCACTTTACATCATAAGACACAAGATTTCTATACATCAAATACATCAGAAGTTGGACGTACAAGAAGATACATAGGACCCAAAGCTCCACATATGATGTTTGCATAGTCAGGTCTTATTAAATATAAAGTTTAAATATATTAACTTTTATATTATGTTATACTACTAATATTTTATATTGCTATTGGTACAAATAATAACTGTATTGCTTGCTTTTTTTCTCTATGGTAGAATTGTCACTGAGCCCAAATAAGACATAAAAGTTGTCAACCAGAGGAGGCTGGCTGCGTGGTGGCAAAGAAAGTAGGGAGTGAGAGCCCGTTAATAAGAGCCACATACTCAGCATGGAGCCCTGTCCACATCCTACAGAAGGGGACACTCCAGATTATAAGAGGCTCAGAGCTGTGTTCTGGAAGGTGAAATTTAGATGAGCTGTGTCTATTAGTTCTGAAATACTATTACAGGAAAAAAAAAGGCAAATGTATTCCTGAAACTGTACAAATTTATGGTTGTGAGTAACATAAGGTGGCACAGCAACTCTAGGCATGGGGTAAAATTCATCCCCAGAAGAAGCAGACGCCCTCCACCCCAGCCCTTCTCCTTAGGACCATCGCCATGTGTATTACTTGCCCTCAACACCCACCTACTCCTCTCTTCTCTTGGCAGAATCAAATCTTCCCCAGAGTCTCTGAGAAAATGGTTACATTTCATTTGTCGGAGGATCAGCCTTGAATTGATTGCAGGAGAATGTGTCTGCCCCCTCCACACAGAAAATTGTCTACCTATGTGTGACTGTGCTTCTTTTTCATTGAGCTAAAGCTTTTTATTTATTTTCTTCTTAAAGATGAAAGGCATAATGTTTATAAGTCAGTGTAAACGACTGACAAGGGAATTTTTTTTTGTCTCGTTTTGTTTTGTTTTCTATTTTTTAATAGGGAGAAGCCTTCAGAAGGCAGGCATCATTCTGGCTCTGAACAGGGAGAGAGTTTGTTGCCTGAGGCAAGAAGAGGCCACGAAAAGGCTACAGAAAGGGCAGTTTCAAAATGAGAGATTTTCGCCTAGTGTAACGTTTTCTAAGAGTTACACAGATTTACTCTCATCAGAGTGGGAACAAAGAGACGTCGCAAGACAGGTACAAACCTCGAAGCTGCTGATGTGTGATGCTATTTCCCCCATGTCACAGAGTTGAATCCACATCCAGAAGATCCACTAGTCAAGACTGCAAAACATCTGGGAGACGGGTTCTCAAACTCCGCAGTGCCGGGAAACAGCCCGGAGCTCCTGGACAGCGAGGCTGAGTTCAGAGAGTCAAAGTCTGACGTGGAGAGAGCAGGCTGGGGGACAGTGATCAAGGTGGTCCGAGACCCCACATATTGGACAACACAGTGGGCACTTTTCAGTGACAACTCCATGGAGGAAACGGCTTTGGCTTGTGCCTGAGAGTCACTCTGCCACAAGCACAGTAATGACTAACTTGTCTCCTGGGTGTAAATCTGTACAACCTTCAGACAGAGACATTATCTTCATCACCGTTTTCGAGCTGAGGGAACTGAAACCAAGACCGCTGAAGTTGTATATTCTCGTATTCACATCCACTCAGTACATAGTATTATTATTATTATTTTTTGCAGTTTTTGGCCAGGGCTGGGTTTGAACCCACCACCTCCGGCATATGGGACCAGCACCCTACCCTTTTGAGCCACAGGTGCCACCCCACTCAGTACATATTAACCAAGGATCTTAGGTGCCTCACGTTTCCCTAGATGGTTGGCAAACCGCGGCCAACAAGACAATGGTCTTATTCTTACGGTGAGAAAGTGCAGTAAGAGGGAAGATAGTGTGATAAAGGCACGAATGCCATGATTTCAGTGGTCGGAGAAGATGGCAAATGATGGTGTAAACTGGGCAGTGAGAAGCAGCTGAGAAGTCATTTTTCGAGGGAGGCCTGAATAACAAGAGGAGCACGGGCATGAACAAGAACTAACAGTCATTTCAGGCAAAGAAGATGGTGAGTGTAAAAGGCTCAAGGAATGATGTGAAAAGCTCCACTTGGGACTCTTCATGTTGGCTTTTTTTAATAGCAATTTTGACCTTTAATGCCGTGACCTTTTAATACAGTTCCTCATGTTGCGCTGATCCCCAACCACACAATTATTTTCATTGCTACTTCATAACTATAATTTTGCTACTGTTATGAATCATAATGTAAATATCTGATATGCAGGGGGTATTTGGGTGACCTCTGTGACAGGGCCGTTTGGCCCCCTAAAAAGGTTGCGACCCGGAGGTTGAGAACCGCTGCTCTACCCGCTTTTGCTCCAAAGCTCCCAATATCCAACCTGATAGGGTTTACGTTTCGCTGCAGGCTCAGGCTTAACCTGAGTCCCAGCAAGGGAGGCTGGAAATCGAGGAGAGCCAAGGTCAGCCTTACCCCTGCCCCACCGCCCAGGAGGTGCTGGAGCTCTTTGCATATTTTGCCCTATTCTTCATAACCAGATAGACGCCTTGTTTCAGTTACAACCACCAAGAATCTTTTTCTATCCAGTTCTGCCAGTTTCCTTTCTGGTCCTCCCTTAATTCAACCCATTTTATGGCCTTGATTCTGGTCCCCATCGCAGCCTCCTAACTAGTTTCTTGCCACATCTATCAGTCACCCTCCTGCTGTTATCCAACTGTCTCTATTACCCGCCAATGTGTTTGGGTCCTGGAAATTTCTGTATAACCTGACACAGAAGCAAGGTTCCACTTCTAGGCTTTTATTTTTTTTCTACAAAGAAACTGCTTCTTAAATCTGATTATGTGTAATAATCATAGGACGGATGGAAGAAGCTATGATTTCTGAGGTACACATTCCAACCCTATTGAATTAATGTCCAATACTGTGGTCACTGTCCAGTACAGCAGTCACTCTCCAATACTGTGGTCACTGTCTGATACCATGATCACTCTCCAATACAGTGGTCATTGTCCAATACTGTGGTCACTGTCCAGTACAGCAGTCACTCTCCAATACTGTGGTCACTGTCTGATACCATGTTCACTGTCCAACAGTGGTCATTGTCCAATACTGCGGTCACTGTCCACTACGGTAGTCACTGGTCAGCTAAGGTTATGGAGAACTTGAAATGAACTGAGCTAGTGTGAATGAGGAACTGAATTTTAAATTTTATGTAATTTAAATTTAAATAGTGAGAGCTTCATGTGATTTAGAATCCACCAATCAGATGAATTCATGTGAAGCTTAAATCTAGAACTAAATGGGGAGAGGAAAGACTAGAACCCCAAAAATAGGTTCCTCGTAACGCAGTGGTGATTGTTTACAATTTGTGAGAGGAGTGGATGTTTGTTGGTAGTCTATGCAACGTGGCTTTGTAAATATTCTTAGAAACTCAGCCTAGAGTCCATTTGTATAGTTCATAGTGCCTTCAGTGTCTCAGTAATTTTTTCCACAGGTAAACACCAAGATCTATGTGTCTTAATACATTTCGGATGCTGTAGCAAAATAGACCATACACTGAATGGCTTACAAATACCGTGAATGTCTCTCTCAATGTTTTGGGGGCTGGAACATTGAAGGTCAAGCCATTGGCCGACACAAAATCTGGTTCAATCAGACCAGAAAGAGCCAACAGGTTGAAAGGGCCAAGTGAAAAGGGCCAATTTTCTGGTTTACAGATGTTGATCATCTTTTCACTGTGTTTACACTTGGTGGAAGAGACAAAGGAGCCCTCAGGGGACACTTTAATAAAGGTTTTAATCTCATTTGGGAAGACTCCACCCCATGACCTAATCATCTCCAAAATCTCTTCATCTTAATGTCATTGTCAAGGGGGTTAGGAGTTCAACATATGAATCGTAGGGGGACATCAGTATTCAATTCTCAGCACCACATCAGGTTTGCCAGTGTAATATTTAACACCTGTGCTATCCTCCATTTACTAAATATGTCAGTTCCACAGGGTCTCATCCACATTGCTGTGTTTACCTAAAAAATTTAAGCTACCACCTGGCATCTCTGTGCAGCCACAGTTTGGGGACTGTGGTCCCATGGTGAATTACTTTCTGTTTTCACAAGTATAGAGTCCATTTTCTTAACTTTTCAAATGTTTCTAAAAGCTTTTTTGTCCAACCTAATTAGAAGAGATTCTGTATTTGAAACTGAATCAGACTGATATGGTGATTCTACCATTGCATCCTTTACGCAGATTGGAAAGGTGCATTTTGTAAAGACAGTAAATTCCTCAATAACTCATTGGCAGCAGAGCCAGATTGCTAAGGCAGACAATGTTCCTTCAGAACTAACGGCAGTAATTACTTTTCTATTACATGTCCAGATACCTGGGAGTAAAATGAAACTCAGTGAATTTCTTTTTTTTTTTTTTTTTAATTCAAAATACTCATGGGCTTCAAGTTTTGGTTACATGGATCACTATTGTAATACTTGAGCCACAGCTGTAGGTGTCTCAATACCCGAATAGTGTTCCCTGTGCCCATTGGCAGGGCCGTGTCCCTCCCTTCCTCTGCCCTCCAGGGACTTTCACTAACTAACATACTTGGTCACTCACCTTCACAGTAGTGGCTATGGATTTAGAAGCCAGGTACGTCTAATTATAAAACTCATTATTTTATGATATTCCAATGTTCCCATTAATTATTTGGTGATAATGGGGCAAATTATTTCAATTTAGTAGTCATTAACATGCAAACATCTGCCCAGGCCTACTATTCCAAGGAGTCTGTGCTTGAACTGCGTGTCTCAGCAATAGTTCCCAAGCCATTCAGCCCTATGCCGAGGGAGGGGCTGGACTTTTCCATAACTGACTCCAGACTGACCACTCCAGCTGCCTATGGATCAAGACTTACAGATTTTGGTCTCTACTTTGCCTATCCAATACAGGGAACAGAACCATCAGATCTGGACTCTGTGAGAATGACACAAAACTCTGCACTTATTTTAAACCAACAAAGGTAGGTAATCCAAACGATAAAGTTTGCCCATGTCTTGGGATTTCCTGAATTTTCTTCCTAGAAGCACATTTTTTATAATCTTAAATGTAATTTCTTTTTCATTTGTTTAAAATCATTCTACTAACAAATGCTTGCAACATGCTATTTCTGATTAAGTCATCTACACCTGTCCTGTTCAAACTATATTATAATTTTCCCGTTTTCTTACACGTGGCACATTTTATTTCAAACATTTTTTTCTAAAATTTGTGTCCTAGCCTGGTGGAAGGTGGTCAGTTATCCTGACAGTTCACAGTCAGTTACAGATTGAACCTCTTGTTTTACTCTTTCCCCCCTTCTAACTTGACTAGACCTAAATTATGTTCTAGGAAAATTTAGCAAGAATTATCTTGAGTTAGAGAAATGATTAACAGAAATATTGAAGTGTTAAAATCATTTCAAATATTAAAATACATTCAAGACTTACTATTCACAGATTCCACACTGCAGATTTGCCTAAGTGGTTTATTTTAAATCCCCTAGATCAATACTTGTATGATATGTATCAATGACATCCATTGATATGGATGGATTAGTGACCAATTAGGTCACCTGATGTGCATGTTCGTACTTGAGATTAAACAAGGCAACCCTTTGCCTTCCTCTGTTGGCTCTCGTATATAAAGTTTCCTTTTTGTGGTTTATTTAATATCGTTTTGATTTTTTTAGATTTTGGTAGTGATTTAGATATCTAAAGTGGTCTTCAACTATCGTGCTGATATATACTGAGTCCAGGAAGATTTTGATATGTAATATCTTTATGAAGAAACTGATTTCAGGTATGAGGTATTATTGTGCTGTTGGCAATGAGTTCAATGTTAATGAATCAACTATACATAAATATACTTTATATATATTGTATCTATATCTATCTATCTATCTATCTATATATGATAAGTTGCCTTTAGAAAGAAATGTACAACAAACAAGTTTCTATATGAATCTATTGATGAAAATATGACCAGAGGTACACACGGATTTAAATCTTTATTTCTTCTAAATAAATGATTCAGCCTTTGCTAATCCAATGTTTTTGATGATCTTAGAAAACACAGCTATTGGAAATAATGAGACTAAGATGTATCAGAAAATCAGTTTCTTAAACCTAGATCATAAATGCTACTAATGAAACTTGTTACATCGCTGAGTCATTTATGTCTCTTGTCAAATTTCACTCACTTGGCACAATCCTGTAGAAACATTCAAACATCTACTTTTAAAATAAGAAGTATCATAGTCAAAAATTTACTAAACCCCAACTGCATCTCTCTCAATATAAAAAAGAAACATTTATTTACGGATTATGTTTGCAGCCGTCTTTAAATATGATATAAAAATTCAGGTAAGACACTGAAGAGAGATGATCTAAAAAGTTCAGTCTACTCTGATAGTCTGATGTGTCTTGAGTCATGACAAAAAGATAATCAAATTCTTCAATTATTTTATCCTATAGCAAACATACACACGTACACACTTTATGTCACCGTGCAAATTCACCTTAAGTTTACATTTATTTTTCTACATTAAAGAACATATTGCTACCATATTCTATGCAAAGCAATATCCATGTTTATCATTTTATTTATTGGGAACACTTATGTCACTGTATTTGTCAGGATGAGCTGGAAAAAGATAAAAATAACAGTATATATTGTATTATAAATATACACAGTGATATATCTCAGTTAATTATGTGTAAATGATTACTATATACATGTATTTAATATATGTAAAAAGAGATTTATTGTAAGGAATTGGTTCATATAATTATGTAGGTTAATAAGTCCCAAGATCTGAAACTCATGAGCTGGAGACCCAGGAGAGGTGATGGCGTTGTTCAAGGCAGACAAGTTTGAGACCTGGGAAAAGTTCTTGCTTCAGTTCAAGTCCAAAGGCTGAAAAACACAGACATTAAAGCTGAAGGCAGTCAGGCAAGAATAATTCCCTGTGTTCAGGGGCGAGTCAGCCTTTCGTTTTATTTAGGCCTTCAGTTGATTGGACGAGGCCCAACCCCTTTAAGGAGGACAATCAGCTGAACTCATCCTATCAATATAAACACTAAATTAGTCCTAGCATATTCTTACAGAAGCACCCTATGAGGAAAGGCATCGGCATCCAGTAGACCAGTCAAGTTAACAAGAAAAATTAACCGTCACAGGGACCAAGATCCACTGAGGCAGCTTAAAATGATTTGTTTATTTAACTAATATATATTAACATATTAGACAGGCTTAAATGTCCAACTGTTTTCTCAATTAGGTTATAATATCTCAAGTGGAAACTCTATTCACATATTATGAAACTGAGGCACGGTGAAGTCAATTAAGTTTCCCTGAGAATTAGTTTCATCTAATAAAAAAAAAAAGATTATATATTAAAAAAAAAAAGTTTCCCTAAGAAATGCAGCGGCAAGTTTTAGAGCCGTATATAAACTCTGCATTGACACCAGAGCATGAGGTCAGGCTGCCTTTTTACCTTTCTGTAAAAAGTCCTCCTAAACAACAAAACGCACTTTATTCGTACCACTCTGAGATGTATACCACCCTGACTTTGTTATTTACCACACTGAGATATCCATGACTGCCTTCATCCTAAGGGGGAAACTGAGCTGCAGAATGATTATCTCTAGGGATAGAAACAGAATGTGGCTAAGCCCGGACTAACTTTCACCTTATTGTTGTTCAGCCATTATTGTACAACCTACTTAAAAGGGATTTATTTTAAAAAATAATCCTGTGTGGGCAGCACCTGTGGCTCAAAGGAGTAGGGCGCTGGCTCCATATGCTAGAGGTGGCGGGTTTGAAACCAGCCCCGGCCAAAAACTGCAAAAAATAAATAAATAATTAATAACAATAATAATAATCCTGTGGAATCAGATTTTTTAAAATACTTTTCCTCTGCCTGCACCTAGGTTATACATTATTGGGACACACATGTTCTAATTACGTAACAGTGTGATTCATTACCATAAATAGACTATCACACCAATAATGTATTTCTCAATAAAGTCACAACAGCTGGCAAGAACAGCCACAAAGTTAGGCAAAGTTCAAGTTTACTGTGTAAGTTTATTGTTTTATTATTTAATTTACTCAATTCAGAACAAAGGACAACATACATGTGAAATCTCAAGATAAAGTTTAAAATTTTTCCACATTATCTTTTTTAGTGTCCTTTCCATAATGAAAATTATTAAACAAACAAGCAAAATTCCATTTTGTTTGTGATCCTTCTATTTGTTTGTTACATCAGTCATACTCATGAGAACGTCTCTCGGCTACAACCTATTTGAGTGTCTCTGGTATATGCAAAAAATATCTCGTCTTTTTGATATCCTAAATACAGTTAATTTTCACTCTAGAAAGAGAAGCTGATTATGAAAAACCTCTAAATTTTCTCTATACTCTGTTATTTTTTATTATGTGCCATCGAGGTGAAGCTGAGTTCGTATCCTACAGAATCGATTTCCATGTGAGTTTTGTGAGACAGAGAGTAACTCACAATCTCATCCTTATGATTTTCAAACTGGACATCCGGTGGGCTGAAATGATACATTTGTGTAGCAAGAAATGCTTTTTTTTGTTTGATTTTCCTGCTTTCCAAGTATAAAATAACCTCTAAAATCCTGAAAAGGACTCTTCACATGCACATTTGCTCTTCTAAAACAAATACTTTTGAAAAGACTTCTTCTGGAAGGTTTCAGTAAAATCCCCCTCTGAATAATGACTTTTCACACTGACTCCATGGGGGGCACACCGTAGGGACCCTACACTTCACCCCACTGGTGGTCTTACTCTCTGACACATGGAGCTGAAAACTCTGGCTTTGAGACTTTTTTTTTCTTCGTCCAATCACCGGCTCAGTTGACCAGATGGTATTTACTTCGGGATGTCTTTAAACCCTGTTTCTTGTCATCACACTTACTGAATCTTTCAGGTGTACCGCAGCCCCCAGTGAATGCCCCATTTGAATCACCACTGGGCTTGGAATGAAGGCAGATCTCTGATGCCCTGGATCCTGCATTCACCACCCCCACGATGATCACTGAGTTTCAGCTTCCTCAAATCACATCTTGTCCACCACCAATTCCATAGGTCTTGTGGAATTCAAATAGCAAAGAGAAATCATATAAACGCTGTTTAAATGGAAACATACTATGTGGCTGGAAGGTATTCTTTGTATATAGAATATGATCCAAACAGAAATAGATTTGAATACTGAATCTACACAGAACCAATATATGAATTTTGCAGAATCACCATGAACTGTAACCCATTCATAGGCACCCATTTCTTCTCCTGAGTAGTGCCCTTGAATCCATCCCCCTCTGTGTGTGGAGCCACATAGGAAACAGGTCCATCAGAGCTGCCTCTGTGGGGACCCTGTCGCCAGAAGGCCTTGCTGCTGTACTCTGAAATTTATCACAGTCAGGCTTCCCCAACAGGTGGCCGTAGTGAAAGAACTTAAGGCAGGCCTGTTCCTGAAAGACACAGAACTCCTCTGGTTGACTTTGAGACTGCTGGAGAACAGTTAAAAGTGAAACATTCCCTAAACATTAAGGCATTCTCCCTCCTGCCCCTGGGGTCAGATCGCACACTATCTCCTGATTCCCCCAGTCTTCACTCAGATTCTCTTCCCATTTTCTCTCACTGTGATGCTTAATTTTAAACATCAACTTGACTGGAGAGAGGGATGCCTCGATGACGATGAAGCCTTCTTTCCTTGTAGGTCTCTCAGGGTGTTCTGGGAGAGGATTGACATGTGAGTTGGTGGACTGGGTAGGGAACATCTGACCTCAACGTGGGTGGGCACCCCCTAACTAGCTGGAAACCTGGACAGAACAAAGAGGCAGGAGAAGGTGAGTGTTCCTCAGGGACAGGGAATTCCATTCAGAATTCCTTTTTCCCCTTGGACCTCAGAAATCCAGATTCTTTGTCCTTTGGACTCTAGGTCTTTCCCGGGTGGCTTCCTGGAGCTCCTCAGACTAAAAATGACCCACTGACGTTCCTGGTTCCCGGGCCTCATGCTGGGACTGAGTCTTGTCAACGTCTTCTCTGATTCTCTGTGTGAACAGATGCCACTAATAAATCTTATCTCATATGTCTCTATATCTATCTGTCTTTGTTTTGTCTCTCTAAAAAACTGACCAACAAACTCACACATGGTTTCATAGCCTGTTCACACTGCTATGATAAAAGATAAAAATGCCATGAACTAGGTGGTTTATAACAACAAACATTTATTTCTCACATTTCTGAAGGTTTAGGAGTCTGAGATCCAGGTGCTGGTGGATCGGGGTCTGCGAAGGGCCCTGTTCTCACAGACAGCCGCTTTTTGCTGTTTGCTCACATGGTGTACTAGACAAACAAGCTCTCGTGGGCTTCCTTTATCAAAGTGCTAATCCCAACCACAACAATTCTGTTCTCAAACTTAGTCATGTCCCCAGAGCCTGGGCGTTAGCACCATCACATTGAAGGTTAGATTCAGTTTCCAAATAGGAAAAAAATATTGAGGCTATAGAATCCCATTTATGGGATCCCAAAATTCAAGTCTTTCTTTCATGAAAAACACATCCTTTCTGTCTCAATATTATGTCCCATAATATTAACTTATTCCAGGATCTACTCGAAGGTACAAAATTGTGAGTTCTATTTAAGATTAGACACAAGACTCAAGGTGGAAGGAACCACCTCATTTCCCCCTAGCTGTGAGCTGATGAGACCAAAAACATTATATGCTTCCAAAATATACTGGTCTAATAGGCCTGGGGTAGATGTTCTATTCCAAAAGGGACAAGGAGAAAAAAAGGAATGGGTAACAGTTTCCAGATGAGTCTAAAAATGACAGGAAAACAGTAAATTTTACAGTTGAAAAATAATATACTTTTGCTCCATGTCATGACTTCTGAGCACAGTGGGGCAGAGATTCGGGCCCAGGCCACACCCCAGTGGCTTCCCTGAGCTTTGCCCTAGAGTTCCAGGTGCCACATAATCCATCCCAGACTTATTTTCAGGCTATCACTGCCTCTTCTCTCCCATTATTCCTCTGCCTGGATTTATCTGCCTTTCCAACGTTACCACACATTTCACAAATCGCAGACTTCCAATAAGGATTCAATAAACATGCACCAATTAATGAATCAACAGGTAGATGATGGGTAAGTGGCCTTCTAAAACTCACGTGTAAAAATTTTCAAATCCTATTTGTAAATACTCAACTTTTTTTTTTTTTTTTTTGAGATGGAGCCTCAAGCTATCCCCCTGGGTAGAGTGCCATGGCATCACAGCTCATAGCAACCTCCAACTCCTGGGCTCAAGCCAGTCTCCTGCCTCCGCCTCCCAAGTAGCTGGGACCACAG
>CAUYQV010163843.1:0-16285 GCA_963574575.1 Galagoides demidoff
GCCTTAGCCGCTTGAGCCACAGGCACCAAGCCAAGCAATACAGTTTTGCAACTAATCACCAATATTTAAAAATGAGGACGCTTCACATAGAAACTCTAACCTTCCCCGCCTCTTGGAAAGATGCCCAGCTTTTCTGCGCCTCCCCCAGGGCAGAGGTAAACTGTCCACCAGCTGCCCTTTTGCTAGATGTGCTCACTGCCCCGCCCTCACTTGCTGTCTTCCTCCCTGTGGGCATCTGAGTCTCACACAAACCTCAGGCCTGTTGATCTTCACAGTCCCCCTGTTACACACCCTGGCACATAGTCAGGAATGGCAGGATCTACAGTGCCCAGCAGAGGAGCAGAAACTTGCAAAGATAGGTTCTCAGACTGACACCAGGAAGGACGGTGGGTCCCCTCTGAATTCTAATCACGTGTGCTCGTCTTAAACCAGCTTTCCCTGGAGGCCTGGTGGTTGTCAGTGTCACCAAGGCTCAGGCCACCCTGTAATAAAATGACCTGTGTACATATATAGATGTCCCTTTAGGCTCTGAACCACCCCGAGGCAGACACTACCTACCACACTCCCCACAGAACAATGACCAAGTATCCCGTCTAATGACTCTGCATGTGAGTACTTGTTGATGATATTTTTAAGGATTGATAACCCTACTCTATCCTTAACTCTTAGCTTTAGCTTTCGAGAGAAAAACAAATATTCATTCAGTCCCAGTGTTTGGAAAAATCGTAACAGGCTGAGAGTTGGTTTGGAATTAAACTATTCTCCAGACTCTCCCTAGAGAAAGATGAAAACTCAAAACCCTAAAGGTGTTTGGAAACTGTGGTAATTTGAAATGTCACTTTGTGAATAATCCATTTTACTTAGGGAATGAA
Source organism: Galagoides demidoff (assembly GCA_963574575.1). Lineage (NCBI taxonomy): Eukaryota > Metazoa > Chordata > Mammalia > Primates > Galagidae > Galagoides > Galagoides demidoff. The sequence continues at coordinate 873 of CAUYQV010163843.1, forward strand.
AAAGCTAAGTCTGATTAAACCCCTGAAAATTATGCCAGTGTCAAAACCAAAGCCATTCTCTGGGGTAGTGATTTGACATCATTAACTAGAATCAGTATTTTTAGCTTAAGTTAGTTTGTAATTATTAAGTGTGTAAGACAAAATTCTAGTAAATTTTCCTCTTAGCTTATTTCACCTTTTTAGAAAATTATTTTTCTTAGTTTTTGGCAGGGTGTGGAAGGAGGAAAAAACATGGACTCTGCTCCCAAATAAATGAGCCTGCCCTGGGGCACCACACCCCCCCTCCCAGGATCTCATTAATCATCAGTTTCACTGGGCAGACGGACTGGCAGCCGTGTAATTTGATCCTCATTTCAGAGAGGGGGAGGCCAAGGCAGAGAGAGGTTAAGTGAATTCTGGAGACCACACAGCCGGAGTGTGGAGGTGCCCAGCCCGGCCCCCACCCTGAGACCCTGGCCGCCTCCATAAGACCCCTCATGACTTAGGGGACTTAACCACACATAGCACCCCCCAGTAGGAAGGCACTGGGCTCCGGGTAGGGCTACAGCAGGAACCCCACAGGCCTGTCTGCGAAGCATCTCTCTCCACTCCAGATTTTGACTAAGGCGCTCCTCTGACTCCCATTTTCTCATCTTTAAAACAGTTATGGTAACAGTTGTATCTGAAATGAGGCTCACGAGAATTCACCTACGAAGGCTCTCTAGCACACTGCAGATGTTCAGTAACGTTGGTGCTGAAACTTGTTCTCAGGCAGAGAACCATCATCTCCTCTTATTCCTGGACTAAGAAGGCCTGTGTCCACTGTGCACCCATCAGGAGGCCTGGAGAGAACAGGCAGGGCCAGCCCTGTAGAATTCCAGTCCCTTCCTATCACCTGGGCCATTATCACTCCTTTTATGATGCTGAGGTATCACTGTGATTATAAACAACACCTGTCCCCAAGTCCCCCACCCAAAAATCCTTGTTATTTACATGCTCTGAACCTCCCTGTATTTATAAGTGTTTTTGCCCTTCTAAAGACGCTTTCCTATACAGAGGGTACAGTTCAAGCATTCTTCTGTCACTCATCTACATCTACCTGGCAAAGAACATTCACCATTGACCCCAGACTAAACATGAATTTCCTTTCAAGATTATTTATAAGAGTGAATTAATAACATGAATTAATGATGTTTAGGGTTGGCTACTAAAAGAGAGATAGTGAAACAGTGACTAGTGAAGAGAGAGTGAGATGTGAAACTCATGTGTCTGATATGGTCAGGAGGCTTTAGTGGCTGTGGCAGGGGAAACAGGCTCTGGGTTCTCCAGCCAGATGCTTGGGAGTCATCCTCAGCCCCTCAGGCACCATGTCCCGCACCTGCACGCCCCTCTGTCCCCCTCCAGGGCTGCTTCCCCCTCGTCGCTAGCCCACAGCACCCATCTAACACTGGATTAGGGGAACAAGCTTCCAGCTCCTGACCTGGCTTCCATTTTTACCCCATCCTGTCCACCCTCCACACAGCAGCCAGAGTCTCTTCTAAAACACAAATTTTACCCTGTCTTTGCTCTGCTGAAAGTTCCTGGAGACCCTCCCTGGGCTGCAGGAAGGATGCACAGGGAGGGATCGTCCAGTGACAGTCCTCCCTTCCTGCCACGGCGCCGCTGCCCCCTGCGCCCACTCGTCTTCAGTGCCCAGTCCACTGGCTCTGTTTGTCCCACACGTATTGCCTCCTTGTATTTCTGGTTGGTGGCCTCACTGAGCCTGTCTCTGATTTCCCTTGAGGGCTGCCCTGCCCTTGCTTCGAGCCCCTCCTGAGCTGTGAGTCCTCTGCATGCCAGTTTACGGTGCTCCCCAGCTTTGACAGCCTTGACTCTGGGTTGTATTTCTTCATCTTCCTTAGGGCATGGAACACAATGTCAGCTGGAGAGGTCTCAGGCGTTAGGACTCTGGCTCGGCCTCTCCCACTTCCCCTCTCTTGTCTACTTTCAGAACTCCCACTAGGTGTGCCGGGACCTTCTTACCCTTTACTCCATAGCTCTTAAACTGAGCTTCATAGTCTGTATCTCCAGATAGTTTCCTCAGTTCGATCCCCCAGGCAATCGTTTTCTTTCTTCAGCTAAGTACCAACCTGTGGTACATTATCTTCTTGTTAATCTCCAGGACTGGATTTTTTTTTTTTTTCTGGAAATGCAAGTTGCTTAACTTTCTCTTGTTTGTTTTGGTTTTCCATACAGGCTCTGTTATTTCATTTCTATTTCTAGGCCTTCTTTTATATCCTCTCTTTAATACATTAAAACATGCTTATTTTTAGTCTCTTTCAGATAGCTTGAATATCTCACGTTCTTATGTGCTGTTTTCATGTGTATTGTGTCTGCTGATTCTTTCTCACAGCTGATAGCTTTCTTATATTTTGTTATTCTTGTCTTAAAGTTCATCTTCCAGGGGACTTATTTTATCTGTGGCTACTCTGGGTCCTCCGGACTGTTGCAGCTCTGTAGAGACCCTTGCTTCTGCAGGGCAACTGCCTCAGTCCAGTCTCATGCCAATCTCTTTGGGAGCCCCACGTAGGAATGTGCACTCAGTCTCCATGCCACCCCTATAGGTGGAAGGAGCTTTTTGCTTTGACACCTTGCAAGTTGCTTTTTTCTTTCTTTCCACTCAGAGCCCTAGGCTGACAGCAGGCTTCTTTATTGCTTCTGTGTTTTGAGTTTCTCTTTATGAAAGAACAGCCCCAAGCACAGCATCTTGGTTCCAGCCTTCAGCTTCCTGTAAGTCCTTGCCCCCACCTTTCATCCCAGCAAGGGCATCTGAGCCCCATCTCTAACCTATATCCAGATTCTGCTCCTCTGCCAGCTGAAGCATCTGCCCACAAGCTTACATGTTAGCTTTAAGTTTCCTTTTCACTTCTGGCATGTGGGGATTTCTCTTCTTTCTACTAAGCTCAGCTATGTGTCTAAAAGAGTTTATTTTGGTTTCACTTATTCTGTATTTTTCTGCTTTTATAACTGTAAAGTACCAGCCAGTGGATCTATCCTCCTATTGGATGAACTAGAATCTTCCTGCTGGGCTCTGTGGGCCTTGAATTAGGACAAGTGATTTATTTGGCTCTTCAGCAAGTGCCTGCAATGTTGAAGATAGACTTTTAACTACTGAATAAATAAAGACCTGAGATGAAGCTCATCTTCTCCACTCGGCAGCCAGATCTTAGGAAAGCCATGCAATCCCTCTAAGCCTCATTTTTTATTGTCAATCCAAATGAAAATGATCCCTCCCCTGTTGCTTCACACAAAGAATGGATTGTGCAAATTATTGAAATAATGTTACAAAAGAACATCAAAAAGTCATAAAGCTCTAGTTACATGAAAGGTCCTGAGATTGTTCTTATAACCATGAAAAATGATGCTCCATCAGCTGATTGACTATTCGTCTTTCTCACCAGGATCCAGCAGAGGACAGGAGAGGATTGAAAGGCCAGTGTCCTCTGCCAGTGGATTGGCGTCAAGCACCCAAAGTGAGCTCAGCGAGGCAGTGCAGAGAACTCCAGGACGCTCAGTGCATTTTCCTCAGATCCAGGCCCTTCCCTGCAGTACTGTATTCAGATACTCCATCTAGTCAAGCTCAACTTCTTATGCTGAACTTGGCTCTGCTACTGGGCCTGACTTTGTCTGTGTTGGGAGAGGCACGAATCCCAATGGTGGTGGCCTTGTTAGTCTCACCATACGGCACTCAGCAACAGTTTTCTCTCTGACTCCTCATTAGTGCTTAGTAAATGTGTCCAGATGTTGGTTTAATTTGGACGAATAGGTGGTGAGTTTTCAGTGCAGAGAGATAGGCATTCGCTCTTGTTTTACAACAAAACTGTAGGCAATAAAAGTCAATCAAATTAAAATTGTGGATTAGTCAATATCATAAAGTGATAAGTGGCTATTTGTTTCTTTAAAGAGTATTTCTGAATCATGAGAATGCTTTAGAAAATCCTTAGCCCATTACTTTGAACCCAGGGTTCTAAGAAAATTTCTCACTGGGCCCTGTACCCTCTTCCTGCCGTATCATTTTACCAACAGAGCAGATGCACAAATCAAAGCACAGAAAAGGAAATGTCACAGAGGACACACACATTCCCATGTCACAGCCAGAGCCAGAAATAGAACAGAGGTATTTTCACCTTGCCCTTTGGCCAGTGGCTCACCCTGCCTTTGTACAGCATTGATTGTCATGAGCCGTGAAGCACAGAAATCACAGTTCCTCGCTGACCGTGAACAGTGAGGGATTTCAGACCAGTGTGGGAGAGGCAATAGCATGAGATTGAGAGAAAGTGTACATTAATTCATTCATCAGCTCTCAAATATTTGGTATGCATTAAAATTTATGGGGAGGTAGGGCGGGGATGGATAGGGAATAGGGATTTCTAACAAGGTCCTTAGAGGGTCCCAATATAGGCAGAGTTTGGACCACCTTAGTAAAATTAAACTAGTTGTTCATAGTTCAGTGAGGAGGGGGCCAGACTCTATTCACTGCTTTGCAACTGGCTTTTTTTTTAACTATAAAAAATATCTTACAGATTGTCTCATATCAGAACATATTGAAGTGCCCATTAATATTCTGTATATAGCCACAGAATGTCTCGTAATATATTCTAGCCCGTCCCATGGTGATAGACATTTAGGTTGTTTCAAATGTGTACTAAATTTATAATGAGAGAGAGAGAGAGCACACAGTAACATTCTTGTATGTAAATTATTACACACATATGTCAGGTATATCTTTAGGAAAAATTCTCAGAAGTGGAATTTCAAAGATAAATGACCTATGCTATTAAATATTTAAAATTGTGATAGATATTTTCAAACTATCGTCTATGGAAACTGTGTCTGATCATCTAGTTTTTAAACAATATCTATTTATTACCTACTGTAAGTCCTAATAGATTGTTATAATTTCTTTCTTTTGCCAATTTTTTGCCAAGCATTTCTTTTAATAGCCTTGTGGCACTTGATAGGACTTTTTGAGCAATGTTGAATACAACTGGTGAGAGCAGAACTAGTTCACCATTAAGTATCATGTTAGCCTCTTTTCGCATTGACAAAGTTGCCTTGTATTTCAAGTTTGCTAAGAGTCACAAGTGAGTGTTAAATTCTGCCAAGTGTTTTTCCTGCACCTATTGGGATGTTTTTCTTTTATTCTGTTAATATGGCGAATTATGTTCATTGATTTTTAAATACTAAACCAATCCACAATCCTGAAATAAACCCTACTTGATCATGATGATTCTATGCTTTATGTATTGTTGGATTCATTTTGTTCAATTGTGCTAAGAATTTTGTGTCTATGCTCTTTTTTTTTTTTTTTTTTTTTTTTGAGACAGAGCCTCAAGCTGTCGCCCTGGGTGAAGTGCCATGGCATCACAGCTCACAGCAACCTCCAACTCCTGGGCTCAAGCGAGTCTCCTGCCTTAGCATCCCAAGTAGGTAGGACCACAGCACCCAGCTATTTTTTGGTTGCAGCTGTCATTGTTGTTTTGGCGGGCCCGGGCTGGATTAGAACCGGCCACCTTAGGTGTATGTGGCTGGTGCCTTAGCCACTTGTGCCACAGGTGCCGAGCCTTGTGTCTATGCTCTTAACGGACATTGCTGTTTCCTTTCCTTGTAATATCTTTGTTTAGTTTTGGTTTAAGGGTAACACAGGCCTCAATAATTTTGGAATTGTTCCTAGACTGATTTTCTAAAAATGTTTGTGTAACATTGATATTTTTTCAAATGTATCAGTGAATTTATCTCTACTCAAAGATTTCTTTATGGATTTTTTATGATAAATTAAATTCTTTAATATGGCACAAAAAGGAGTATTCAGGTTTCTTTATCTCTTCTCAGTTTTGGCAAGTTGTATTTTTTTAGAATTTGTCCATTTTATCAAGTTAGCAAATTTAATAGTATATTATTAAGTTCTAATATTATCCTTTTGATGTTTTTAAGATTTATAGTGATAGCCTTTTTATTTTTCCTAGTATTGATAATTTATGCTTTTCTCTTTTTTCTTCAAGTATGTCAGGAATTTAAAATTTTATTAACTTTGTTGAAGGACAAATATTGGCTGTGTTGATTTTCTCTGTTGTTTGCCCATTTATATTTCTTTGATTTTTGCTATTTATTATTTTCTTTCTTCTACCTCTTTGGCTTTACTATGCTCTTCTTTTTTTTCTAGCTTAGTAAAGTAGAAGTTTAGATAATTGGTTTTCTATCTTTTTTCCTTTTTCATATAAACATTTAAAGCTATAAACTTACCTCTAGTCTCTGCTCTTACCACATCCAACAAATTTGATGTTGCATTTCCTTCTTATAAAAATTAATATATTTTATAATTTTTCTCATTATTTCTTCTTTAATCCATAGGTTATTTAGAATAGTGTTGTTTAATTATAAAGTATTCAGAGCTCTTCCAAATTTTTTTCTAATTTAATTTTGTTATGATCTGATGTATTCGTTATTTCAATTCTTAGAAGTTTATTATTACTTGTGGCCCAACAAATGGTCTTTCTTGATGAATGTTTCATCTGTGATTTAAATTAGCTGGAGGCCCCAGCGAGAATCGAACCCCTGGTTTACAAGACCAGTGCTCTAACCACTGAGCTATGGAGCCCATCTTCATCTGTGATTTAAAAGAAAAGCAAATACCACATACACTCAATACTAAATTGGAACTAGTCAATCAGCACTTATGGGCACATAAGGAAGTGAAACTCAATGGGAATTAAGTAGGTGGGGGGCTGGGTGGGGTTAATTCACACCTAACAGGTACAATGCACACATTCTGGGTGAAGGGCACACTTATAACTTTGACCTGAAAGCACAAAACAAACTATGTAACCAAAATGTGTGTGCCCGTGTAATATTCTGAAATTTAAAAAATTAAAATAAAATAATAAAATAAAAGCATGTCTATTCTGCAAGTGTTGGATGTATCATCCTATGAAGGCAAACCAAGTGTCTTGATTGTGTTTTTTAGTTTGCTCAAATTATTCTTAATGAAAATTTGTCTTTTTGTTTTATCAATTACTAAGAGTACAACATTAGAAAACCTCAAGTGTTACTGTAAATCTGCCTATTACTCTCTTAATTCTTTCCATTTTTCAGCATGTATTTTTGAAACTTGTATTAGATACACAAACATTAATAATTATAATGTCTTCCTTCTAGATTAATAATTTTATTATTATAAAATATCCCTCATGAGAAGTGTGTCCAGAATGGTGGAGTATAGATCTCTAAAAATATGTTCTTTCCTAAAAACAACTAGAATATTCGGATTCTATGTCATACTTAACTTTTTTAGAAACTTAGAAATTAACCAAAGAGTTGGAACTATTCAAGGCACAAGTTGGGAAAAACAAAATGTCTGAATCACAATAAAAACAGCAAGTTTGGGGACATTTTAATTTTCCCTATTACCATCCTCCTATATTCAGGTTTGTGTTGTCCTTGAAAACGAGAAGCCTCAGGATCATGGCAGATGTCTAAAACAAAAGTTTAGCAGACAGAGGGAAAAGAATGGTTTTGAAGCTCCTGCTAAGACGCCCATTCTGAGAGAATTGTTACAATTTGACCCTTCTGGCAGCTTCCTGGAAAAGTCCTAATAACAGAGCATATCTTTCTTTGACCTGACTTAGAACACGTTTAGTGAGTAGGTAGAATCCTACCTCCAGAGCATTTATTGGAAAACATTAATTACAATTATTTAATACTCAAGCTGCCTGAGACAGGAAACCACAGAGCTAGCCAAAATATGTGAAAAGAAAATCTGGTGAACAAGATGTCCATAAGTGGCTTTGAAAAGTTCAATCTAGAAGGCATGAATAGGGCTATCTGCATGACCAGGAAGGACCTGAAAAGGACCTAAAGTCTCACCTCCAGCTGACCTTGAGGTGCTAGGTAATCAAGAAGTGAAGGTCAAGGGAGAGTCATTAACTCCTGGACCTCTGAAGGCATGCCCCAACATACTTTGACAAAGGGTAGAACATTTAATTGATTCAAGACATTTAAGGAAATGTACATCCAGTCATTAGCTCACCAATATGTTAACTGAATAGAGATTTCAGTCTCCACATGTGGAGCACACAGTGTAGAGAAAAATTCCTAAACACAAAAAGAGTATCAACAACAAATGACAGTAACAAAGGCAAGGAGAGGAAGCAAGATCAGATTTGCAAAATTGCCATGTCAGATTAGTTAAAACTACTTCATTGCAGAGTCATTAGGTACATTCACATTGTTGTATGACTATTACTGTCATCCATCTCCAGAGCTATTTCATCTTCCCAAACTCAAATTATATTGTTTTATTTTAATTGTTTTTAACTCTTGTTGTATCTTTTTTTTATTAATTTTTTTTTTTTTTGAGACAGAGTCTCATTCTGTCACCCAGACCAGAATGCTATGGCATCATACTTCACAGCAACCTCAAACTCCTGGGTTAGAGTCATCCTCGTGCCTCCAACCCCCATGTAGCCAGGACTATAGGCATCCAACACCACACTCAGCTAGTTTTTCTATTTTTCCCCCTCTTACTCAGGCTGGTCTTGAACTCCTGAGCTCAGGCAATCCACCCTTCTCAGCCTCCTAGAGTGCTAGGATTATAGGCATAAGCCACTGCATCCAGTCTCAAATTATACTGTTTTAAGTTAGCACATTAATTATACTCCCTAGGATAACCACTAAGAAAATAACTCAATAAATTTTAATAAAATAAAATACAAGAGATTAAAAATCACATAATAGAAAAATATCCATTAAACACATAATATCCATTAAACACAAAAGAAGGTGGTAATGGAGGAATAGAGAAATAAAGAAAAAAGACATATACCACAAATAGGAAAATGGCATGTAAATTCTGATTTATCAGTAATTACATGAACATTGGAAGCTCCAATTAAAAGTCAGAGATTGATAGAATAGATTTTTAAAAATTAAGCCAATTGTATGCTATATAGAAGAAACTTGCTTTAGGTACAAAGACCGAAAAAAGGTTGAAAATAAATGTATAGGGAATGTTATGCTAGGTTAGCAGTAATTAAAAGAGACAAAGTACTACACTAATAACTTACAATAAACTTTAAGACAAAAATTGACACTAAAAAAGAAAGAAGGGCATTTTATAATTATAAAAGTATCATTCTATCAAGAAGATATAAAAATTATAAACATACCAGGGGTGTCAAAAATATATATACACATTTTAAGAGTTATCTATGATTGCCTTTCCTTTGCCATACTCAGAAGTATCTGGTGCTAATGGTAACCACTCTCAGCACCTCTTGTAACGTCAGGAGTCAAACATGGTTTGTATTCATCTTTTGTTATTAGTGTTACATATATTGAGTATTACATTTTAATACAGTTTTTTAAAAATTGTACACATTTTTGGCACCCTTTGTATATGCACCTAACAATTGAACTCCCAAATCCATGAAGCAAAGCCTAAAAGAATTGAAGGAGAAACAGCTAGTTCAACAATACTAGACAGAGACACTGACTCTCCACTTTTGGTAAAGGACATAATGAATAGATCAACGAGGAAACAGGAGACTTCAGCAACACTGTAAACCAACTAGATATAACAGATATCTACAGACTACCCCACTAAGGAAGGGCAGAATAGATCTTATTCCTCTCAAATGCACATGAATCATTCTTCAGAATAGACAATATGTTAAGCCATGAAAAACCCTCAGTAATTGCTAAGGAATGAAACCACACAAAGTAGGTTCTACAACCACAATGTAATGAAACTAGAAATCAACAACAAAAGGAAATTTGGTAAATTTACAAGAATGTGCTAATTAAACGACACTTTCCTGAATAGTCAATGAATCAAAGGAGGAATCACAAAGAAACTAGACCATATATTGAGATGGACGAAAATGAAATACAATATATCAAAATTGATTAAATGAAGCTGAAAAAACCTTAGAAATCTCAATTTAGTAACCCCTAACCTTATACCTTAAGAAATTAAAAGAGTAAACTAAACCAAAGAAACATAAAAAGAAAGAAAATAATGATGAGAATGAAAATAAATGAAATAAAGAATAAAAAATAGAGAAAATCAATGGAATCAAAAGTTGACTCTTTGAAAAGATCAATAAAATGGAGAAAACTTCAGTTACCCCAACCAAAATTTAAAGGGAGACTTTACATCTTTTGTATTTACTTGGATGGAGCTGGAACATATTTTTCTTAGTAAAGTATCTCAAAAAATGGGGGGAAAAGTATCCAGTGTATTCAATACTATTAGGAAACCAACATAGAAACATTTACTTACTCATACAAATGATAAAATACAAAGATAGTCCAGAAAAAAAAAGAGGGGGGAAAAGAGAGAGGGAAGAGACTGGGGGAGGACAAGTGGAGGGAAGGTATTTGGCAAGGTCTCACCTAATGTACACAATGCAATTGTACATTTCAAAACAACTAAGAACATATTATGTCTTTCACAAAAATAAGTAAGTGAGGTAATGGTTATGTTAATTGGTTTGATTGAAGCTTTCCACACTGTATATCAAATCATCATGTTGTACCCCACAAATGCATACAGTTTTGATTTAATAAAAATTAAGTTTAAATAAATAAATAAGGCTCAGGTTGCCAAATATCAAGGATGAAAGAGAGAACATTACCAGTCACATAGAAATTTTTAAAAGCTACAAAGATTAGACTATGATAACTCTATACCAATGAATCAGTTAACCTTGATAAAATAGTAACATCTCAGCAAGATACACACGACTGAAAATGACTCAAGAAGAAACAGAATATCTAAATAGCTCCTTAACATATAAAGAGATGGAATTCGTAATTAATTTTCCCCAAAGAAAAGACAAGAACAAAACTTTTTAACTAGGGAGCTTTACCAAACTTCTAAAGAATTAATCATGGGGCGGTGCCTATGGCTCAGTGGGTAGGGCACCAGCCCCATATACTGAGGGTGGCAGGTTCAAACCTGGCCCTGGCCAGCTAAAACAACATTGGTAACTGCAACAAAAAATAGCCAGGTATTGTGGAGGGCACCTGTGGTCCAGCTATTCAGTAGGCTAAGACAAGAAAATCGCTTAAGCCCAAGAGTTGAAGGCTGCTGTGTGCTGTGATGCCACAACACTCTACTGAGGGCAACAGAGTGAGGCTCTTTCTCAAAAAAAAAAAAAAAAAAGAATTAATTACAATCTTTCACAAACTCTTCCAAAATATATATACTTCTTAATTCATTCTATGAGGCCAATATTACCGTGGCATTAGAATCAGACCAAGACATCAAAAGAAAAATACACACCAATATATTCTTATGAATATTGGCACAGCAATTCTCAACAAAATAATGGACAGCCAAATCTAGCAACATATAAAAAGAATTAGACACCATGATCAAGTGGGACTTGTTCAAGGTTTCTTTAATATGTGAAAAATCAATGTAATAGAATGGAATAAAGAACAAAAACCATATGTTTTATATCAACAAACACAGAAAGGACATTTTACATAACTAAACATCTTTTAATGAGTATTAAAAAAAACACTCAACAGTCTAAACTGAGAATAGAAGGGTAGTTTCCTCTTCCAAAATGGGGTGCCTATGCAAAACTCACAGCTAATATCGTAATGGTGAAAAATGGATGATTTGGGGAGTAAACAAGGCTGTTCTGGCCATGACAACTAGGCAAGAAAATGAAATAAAATGCACCCAGATGGGAAAGGAAGAAGTAAAAGTATCTCTATTCCCAGATGACATGATCTTATATACACAGTATACCAAGAATTCCACATAAAAACTACTAGAATTAAAGGACAAACTCATCAAAGTTGCAGGATACGAGATCAGAATATAAAAATTAATTGATTTGTATATACTAGCAATGGAAAGTCTCAAAATGAAATTAAGATAACAATTTTATTGGCCCTATAGGAGAGAAGGAGAATGAAGGAAAGATTGTAAAAGAGAAAGAAGCTAACGGGAACAGAGAGGTCAGCTCGGTGCCTGTGGCTCAAGCGGCTAAGGCGCCAGCCACATACACTTGAGCTGGCGGGTTCGAATCCAGGCCCAGGCCCACCAAACAACAATGATGGCTGCAACCAAAAAATAGTCGGGCGTTGTAGCAGGTGCCTGTAGTCCCAGTTACTCGGGATCAGGAGGCAGGAGAATCACTTGAGTCCATAAGTTGGAGGTGGCTGTGAGCTGTGATGCCACGGGCCACTCTACCCAGGGCAACAGCTTGAGCCTCTGTCTCATAAAAAAAGAAAAGAAAAAAAGAAAGAAGAAAAAGAAACAGAGAGGTGATTAGAAAAGTGGAAAAGAACCAGGTTAGTTTCTCATGTTATTATGACACCTGCGTATTGACTTTTAGCCACTCCTAGCTCATAACTCCCACAGCCCTTGTTATTTCCTAAGTAATTAAAACAATAAACATTTCTCTTATTAAATTATTTGTCTGTTTGATCCTTGATTCCTGAACTATCTTCAGAACCTCTTCAGAGCAGCAAAGGTGAAAGACAGTCTTTTGTTATAATGTTGGGCTGCTTCAGGCCTCAGGAGACAGAATCAATGTATCTCTCTCTCCCACCTCCTCCTGCCCTCCCTTTACCTACCTCTTTTTCTCTCCAATCTGTCTTGAAGCTGATAATAAAAAATTCCTTGATCCACCTTATATGACTGTATAGGGCATAAGACCCCCATTTCAGAAGGGACCTGACCCCATACCCAGGAGGAAGGAATGCAACACAGAAATCTCAAGAAGAATCTGAAATAGACAGGCCTTTCTGGGCTCCCGCACTGGGTCTATTAGGATTAGATCACACCCTTTTTGTCCATTCACATTTCTACCCAAGCTGCCCAGGTTTCAATCATGCTGATCAATAAGTCTCCATGAAGATGGGATACGGAGAGGTCCTAGACAGCTGAGCTCAGGGAGGCTCACAGGAAGGTGAACAGGAATTCATCCATGTGCTGGGGAGGGTGGCACACCCCAACTCTGTGAAAATGAAAGCTTCTGCCCTCAGAACCTTTCTGGACCTTGCCTTCTGTATCCCTTCATCCGGCTGTTTATCTGAATCCTTTAAAATGTCCTTTATAATAAATGAGTAAACCTAAGTGTTTTGCTGAGTTTTGTGAGCCGCTCTAGCAAATTAATTGAGCCTAAAGACAAGGTCCTGAGAAGCCCAACCTGATGCCAGTTGATGAGAAGTGATAGAGGCCTGAACTCTGAGGGGGGACAGTCCCTCAGCCTGTGGGATGTGACCCTCTCTTCGGGTACATAATGTCAGAACTGAATTGGACTGGAGGACATCTAGCAGGTGTCTGTGCGGAGTTGATTGTGTGCTTGCTGGTGGAGAGAAATCCCCACACATCTTGTCAGTGTTGTCTTCTGTGTTGATTGTCGTGGTGTGATGGCAGAGGAAAACAGTTTTATTTTTTCCACATAATTCTGCATTACAAAATTCAAGTGTCACCTTCAGTCCTGAAGGCCAGTCTAGCTCTAGGTAAAACTGAGTCTGCATTTACAAAAATAAAGCATTCCTCTCTGTCTCTGGTTCCTACTGTCAGCGACACCTCCCCTGAGCCCATTTCCAAACACCCCTGGGGGTATCTGAAATGTGGCTTCAGCACCTCCTCTAAGTGCCAACATAATTCTTGGTAATTTTAATTCTCTGAACAGTTTCAGCTCTTTCTGGTGAGGTCTTTCTCCAAGGCCCCCAAATCTGCTTTACAATGATCAATACAAATGTCATCCCTTAGAAGATGGCTGGTGTTAAATGACTGCCAAGATAACCACTTCTATTGCTTTCAGATCCACAGGAAATGCCCTCTGCTGCGATGAAGCTCTGGGTTTTTTCACACTAGGTGGCATCACTATGATAGATGGGCCAGACGGGCCACACTGTGCTGTGTGCTTTTCCGATGCCCTCACAAGCTAGTTCAAGCCGGGAATTCGGTGGTGGCTTTTCCCTCCCCTCTCAGAGACATCTGTATGAAAGCATCTCTCTAATATCTCTTTTATTCAAGCCTCCCTCTCTGGAGAGCATAATCAGCCCCATATGGGAGTTGTCCTAAAAGACAAGTAATAATGGCTAACATATATGAATATTTACAAAGTCCTAATTATGTGCAAAGGCATATTAATAATCTTAGTTGATTTTCTTTTTTCAATCTTTTAAATTTTTTTAAATTTTTTCTTTTTATGTCATTTCCTTGCTTTGTTTTTTTGTTTGTTTTTTTGTTTGTTTGTTTTGAGGCAGAGTCCCACCCTAGGCCCTGAGCAGAGTGCAATGGCAACATAGCTGGTCATTGTGGAGGATGGGTCTGAGAATATCCAGGAGAGCTGGTTTAGTTATGGCAAAATTCTTCAACATGTCTATGTCATTAAAGTATTTGATTTCTCCATCGCAAATGAAACTCAGTTTAGCTGGATAGAGGATCCCGGGCTGGAAGTTGTTTTGTTTTAAGAGATTGAAGGTTAATGACCACCTTCTTCTGGCTTGAAACGTTTCAGCTGAGAGATCTGCAGTTATTCTGGTATTTCTCCCTTTGTAGGTGATGCTTTTCTTACGTCTGACTGCTTGTAGAATTTTCTCCTTCATCTTAACTTTGACAAGGTTAATCACAATGTATCTAGAAGATTCTTTATTTGGATTGAGTCTTGCTGGGGTTCTGCTATCTGAAGTTCTAAATCTCTTGCAATGTTTGGGAAATTCTCCTCCAAAATCTCTTGAAGTAGAGCATCTGTACCTTTAGGACCATCCTCTTCTCCTTTGGAATTCCGATAAGATGAATATTTGATCTTTTGGAGTGATCCCATAACTCTCTCAAGGAATGATCGTTTTTTGCTCTCCATTTGTCTATTTCGTTGAGTGTTTGGGAACATTCACAAGGTTTGTCCTCAGTTTCAGAGATCCTTTCTTCTGCCTGATCAACTCTATTAGTGAGGAATTCTACTGTATTTTGAAGCTCCTCAACTAACTTATTCATTTCCTTGAGCTCTGCTATCTCTTTTATCATTATGTCCATATCTTTGGTGACTTGGGCTTGAATTCATTAATTTTTTGAGACAAATTTAGAACTACTCTTTGGAATTCAATTTCTATCTTTTCTTCCATTCTATTTATCTTATTTGCAATCCATATTCTGAATTCAGTTTCTGACATTGCTGCCATTTGTCTATGCAATGGCATCTTCAGTTGTATCTCCTTTGTCATTTCTTGGGGGAGGATGATCTACTCTGGTTATTCATGTTGCCAGAGTTCTTCTATTGAATCTGCATCATGTTTATTTTCTACTGTTTGGTTATTAGAAGTGGTAGGGTGATTGAATTGGGGTTCCCAGGTAGTAGAGATAGCCCCTTACCAAAGCTCTAGGCTTTGTAATTGTGGCTTATCTCCTACAACCTTACAAA